>QLOK01005788.1:0-14700 GCA_003313805.1 Tricholoma flavovirens
AATGCTCTGGTCCCAACAGGTGTACTCCAGAAGCATATGACTTTGGTGCACCTGATGACACTGAATGGTATGTGGAAGAAATTATGGCCCACAGATGGGTGGGCCATAGCATCCAATTCAAGGTCAAGTGGAGCCTTGGTGACACCACTTGGGAGCCTTTGACAAACTGCAATGACCTTGCAGCTCTTGACTCATACCTGTCGCTGATGGGCATCAGTGACTGGAGGGGCCTCGGAAGGAAGTAAAGGGGAAGGGCCTAGATTCCTTCAGAGTCAGCTGGGATTTGTCACACGTGAGCTCGCAGCTGAGTCATGATTGGAGCTCCACAACTGTATACGACACACTGTGGAGTTCAATTTTTTTTTTTCTTTTCCCATCACTTTGGTATTCACCATGGTGACCCCACACGACCCAGATGACCCCATGGGGGACGACAGAATACACAACAACTCTCACCAATCATGTGAGATCGACCCAGGGGGTTGATCTTGAAAGAGGAGGGAGAAGAGGACAAGGTCCGAGCCACCCAGCTCAGACAGTGATGAGGACAGAAGGAGGATGTGACATTTGCCAAGCCCTGGCAAAATGTGAACTCAGGTGCAACAGAGCGCCCAAGGAGAAAGGCAGAGAAGAGATGGTGTAGACACCAGTGCCTATACCACCAATTCGTGGTGTGCCCCTGACCATGGTAACCTAGTTCACCAGGACCAATGTAACGTGTGCTGAGAGTATGTGTTACACATCTATGGGCATGCCCTGCACAACAACCCAGAGTTCCTCGATGCAAAAGACCATTGTGATCATGATCTGACCTCCTCCCTGAGAGTCAGGAATGATAGAATCTTCAATGAGTACGAAGATGACATCTCGAGGCTCAAGGGCTCATGCAGGCCCTTGAGCAGGAATTAGATCATGCAAAGGATCTATTGGAGGACCAGAGGTCCAAGAGACCCTGGACCTGTGAGCCTTCTCCCCCCTCTGAGATGCCTCAGAGGAATTTATACCCTGTGGCAGCCTCCAGGCCTGTGGCTCCATGTGCTGCACCTCCTCAAGTTCAGGATGCAGATGTTGAAATGAAGGTGGCATACCTGCCCCTTCCAACTCTACCCCTGCTGAAGTTCCAAGCTTCGGTACCTCGACAATCCAGACCAGCAAACTGGATCCCTGCAGCCAAGCTGCCAGGGTCTCTCCCATTGGCCATTCCTCAAAATGTTAAGGAGTTTGATCAATGGGCTCGGGCTGTACACACCCCTGACAACTATCCTGATCTCCACCAAGTGCACAAGTATGTGCGCCATGTCAATGAGATCCCATCAGCAGCTAGAAGCCCACTGATGAACCATGCCTTGGCCAGCTGGAGACTTCCCAGCTGGCTCCCAGAGGAGCAACAGTTGGTGCACAGAGTACACCAAATGAGAGACCCCAATCACTTGGAACAACCAAGCATAACTGATTCAGCTGAGCTGTGGGCTCAGTTTATGCACTGGCATTGGTACCAGTGGCAAGCTACACCTGGTATCATGCTAGACCAATTTCGGGTCTCGCTTCCCCATGTCAGGGGACATCTCCTGACTCGCCAACAGATTCCCCCTGGGCTAACCCAGAGGCAGAAGTTTGAGCTGTACCTGCACTTGGTGGAGGTTTTTGTCCTTCCTGGACGATACTGCCAGGTGTGAGAGCATGATGCCCTGTCCCTGGCCCCCACTCGTACTTGACAACCCCTGTCAAGTGTCACTGATAACACCACCATAGAGGATGTCATCCAACACCTTGTGGTGATGGGAGTCATGGACCACAAGGTCCGTGAAGCACATCACTATGCTTTCAGCTGGCTGTCCCACATGGCCAGCACTGTTACTAGTCACCCAGAGGAAACCACAGCAGCCTCAGAGGTTTTGAACTGACTGAGGCAATCACTGAACTCATGTCAAGAGGACGCACCTCTGATGACCAAACCCCGTTGGTGAATACCCAGTTCCACTGACAGCTCCTTTGCAGCACCTCGCCCCAAGAGGAAGTGGGATCCTCTCGTTCCTATGAGAGGTGGGGCCATGTATAATCCAGCAAGACCCCTTGCTGGACCAAGCTTGAATCCACCCCCCCTGGGAACCCTCAGGGGATTATCTGAAACTATGCATGCAGGGCAACCTAGTGTGCCCAACCCTTCTTCAGCAGGGCTCCCTACACCAGGCCCTGCTCAACCCAGCACTGCGAGTCCAGGGTCTGTGGACCCTGACTTCGATCCAACTGGAGGTTGGAGTGGTATTCCCATCTCCAGGAAACTCACTCAGGGCAAAAAAAGGGCCCTGAAGATAAAACAATGGGCTGAGTCTGGGATTCCTCTGAGAGGGTTTGGAGGGGCCCTGTCTACCAATTGTTTCACCCTCGTTGTGAATACCTCGCGATGAACCAAGAAGAGAGCTGGGGACATCAGTGAAAGTAGCACTGACTCAATTTCTGGAGATGACCCTGACCCCGTGCTGTCAGTGGCCCTACACACTCAGGGTACAATCCCAGAGATGCCAGTATCACAAGTACCATCTCTACCCAGCTCAGGGGTTCCTGACCACAAGCTCCCCATCACCCTGACTCCTAGCCCAGAGCATGATGTGATGATTGAAAACTGCTTCGCAGGCACCTCATTGAAACCCAATGTAGAGATCTCCCTCAACAAGCTAGGACTGCTTGACGAAGGTGCACCCCAGGATGATCCTACTAGGATGTAGATTGTCAGGTTATCTTCAAAAATGAGTGCAGGCTTCAACCATTGGCTGAAGCCAAATGGGGAGGGTGTAGTGATCCCAGACTCAATGTTTATAGCTGTTATAATTTCTTGACATTGCCTTCCGGCTGGCCTTATAATGGGCCAGCCTTATGTAATATAGACAGATCTTTTATACTTTACTTCAACCTACACGAAAAATATACATTACTTGTGTTCTGGTTGTGTGAAGTCTTGAAAGACCCCCCCATGACTCACAACAGCAATCATGTGGGTGTTGTCATATATGTCAGAAGGATTGGCTCTCGGGTGGAGAGATGAATATTTGGCAGAAACATCAGCAACATGGGGTCTTGAGACATGAGACCCTTAACACATTTTTTGAAATGATCAAGGAAGAATTTGGTGACCCTGACAGATGGTCAACCAAGGCATACAAGTTACACACGATGATGCAAGGAGATCACATGGTGGACGAGCATGTCCAGTCATTCAAGAAAGCAGTGCACAGATCTGGCTACTCTGGGTTTGCACTTATTGAGGAGTTCAAGCACTCCCTGAACAACTGCTTGAGAGAATGAGTTAGCAACCTTGACAACATGCCAGAGACCATCGACAGATGGTACCACCAGGCCATGCACCTTGACAGGCAATGGCAATGAGCCAAGAAGGAGACAGAGTACTACTCCAAGATGACAATGACAGCTAAGGTTCAGCCAAGGAACAACCTAGGGCTGGTCAAGCAAGTTGGGACTCTAAACTGGTAACAACAACAACAACATCCTCAAAGGACCTGAATACCATGGATGTTGATCAAGGAAAGTGATGCCAATTGCAGGGGCAACAGCAGTGGCTGCCCCTCACTTGTTTCAAGTGCCGCAAACCAGGACACATGGGTTGAGACTGCCGCCAGAAGCTAGATGTGTGCAACATGTCACACAATGAGATACTCACCTATGCACATGCAGTTGTAGGCGAGGGAACACAACTGAAGAGAATTTTCAGGATGAGGACAAGTGAAGGCTTCCCCACTTAGTTCTCACAATATGTACAGCAGGCTAAAGGTAGACACTATGGACAAATAGCAATACATTAGTAGATTCTAGTGAACAAAACAGCAGGGGGTCTCAGATTACTGAGCTTGGTGCTCCGGAAACATGCTTAATTCCCTTTGAATCACATGATGTAGTTACCAAGCCTAAAGAGGGAGTAAAAGACAAATACTTTATTAGGTTGATGAAAGTAGAAAGAGAGGTGCTGTTGAATGTCAGCATTACCACAATAAATACACATGAGACAGTGCAGGTCAAAGCGCTACTGGATAGTGGTGCAACTGGCATGTTCATTGATCAACAGTTCATGCACTGAAATGGACTGAAGACCTGGATCTTGCCATTCCCCATCAAGGTATACAATGTGGATGGAAGTTTGAATCAAGGAGGATCAATCACTGAGGAGGTGATTGATGATGTTGCATCAAGGCCACAAGGAGAAAGCCACCTTTGAAGTTTGTGATCTTGTAAAGGCCATGATCATAGTCGGTCAACCATGGCTATGAAAACATAATCCAGATATATATTGGGAGACAGGTCAAGTAAAGATGACTTGATGCCCACCAGAATGCAATGTGTTTATATGCACAGCCAAGAAAGAATGCAAGTGGAAAAGGATTGTGACAAAGTGGAAGTATAGAGTAACAGTCAAAGAGGTAGAAGATGAAGATGTGCAGGCACATATTAGAGGAGGAATGACAGAAGGAGATGTGTTGATGGAAGAAGTGGAGATGCTACCTCAGACAATGGAGGAGCATTTCATTAGGAAGACAGAAAGACTTTCATCTTCATCTTGGGGAGACAAAGACCTTAATCCTCAGGCTAAGGACAGAGTGGAGAAAACCATGGAAGAAATGGTGCCCAAGCAGTTCCATAAGTATTTAAAAGTATTCTCAAAGAAGGAGTCAGAGCAGATGCCATTGTGGAAAGAATGGGACCACATGATAGATCTTAAGCCTGACTTCATACCAAGAAAGGCTAAGAATATCCCTTTATCTCCTCAAGAACAGAAGGAGGTGGATGAATTCTTAAAGAGTCAATTGGTGAAAGGTTACATTCATGAGAGCAAGTCTCCACAAACATCAGTGGTATTCTTTATTCCAAAGAAAGATATGAAGAAGAGAATGGTACAGGATTACTGATATGTGAATGAAGGAACAGTTAGGAATAATCATACACTACCATTGATCAGCGAGCTGGTCAACAAGGTCGGAAAAGCGAAGTTCTTCACAAAGTTCAATTTACACTGGGGTTATAATAATGTGAGGATGAAAGAAGGCGATGAATGGAAGGCAGCATTCACCACACATTGAGGAGCATTTGAGCCATTGGTTATGTATTTTGGTTTGATGAATAGTCCAGCAACATTTCAAACAATGATGAACTCAATCATGTGGGACTTGGTTGATGAAGGAGTAGTAGTAGTCTATATAGATGATATCTTAATATTTACACAAATGGAAGAAGAGCACAATGAAGTCATTGAAGAGGTGCTCAAGAGAATCGAGGAGAATGACTTATTTTTGAAAGCAGAGAAGAGTCTATGGAAGCAGAAAGAAATTGAATTTCTGGGGTTATATATTGGACCAGACAGTGTCAGGATGGACGAGGTCAATACCAAGGTGATCATGGAGTGGCCTGCACAAAAGAAGGTCAAGGATCTCCAAAGCTTCCTTGGCTTGGCCAACTTCTACCAACGATTCATTGAAGGATTCTCAAAAATAGCAACACCATTAAATAAATTATTAAGAAAAGAACAAGAATGGGAATGGAAGGAGGAACAACAGAACACATTTGACACACTCAAAGCGAGGTTCACCACAAACCCGATCTTGCACACTGCAGATCTGGAGAAACTGCTGAGAGTGGAATCGGATGCATCTGATTATGTGACAGGGGCCATCTTATCCATGAAGTGTGACGATGACAAATGGAGGCTGTGCGCATTCTACTCAAAATCGTTGAGCAATGTAGAAAGGAACTATGATGTGCATGATAAGGAAATGTTGGGTATCATTAGAGCATTGGAAGCATGGAGACATCACCTTGAGGGTGCAACACATAAAGTGGAGGTATGGTGTGATCATAGGAACTTGCAGTATTTTATGGGAGCAAAGAAATTGAATAGGAGACAAGCATGTTGGGTGCTTTATTTAACAAGATTTGACTTTGAAATGATTCATAAGCCTGGGGCTTCAATGGGAAAAGTGGATGCTCTGTCCAGGAGGCCAGATCATAAAGAGGGAGTAGAAAATGATAATGATGAAGTAACATTATTAAAACCAGAGTTTTTTGTGATTCAGGCATTGCAACAGGGTCATGTGGTCATTGAAGGAGCTGAAGGAGATATTTTATCGAAGGTTTGCAAGGTGAAGGAGTTGAATGAATCAGTGGTAAAAGCAGTGGAAGAGATGAAGAGCACTGGTGAAGAGATTAAGGTCAGAAGAGTGGTCAGAAGAGCAGGGTTTAATATTATTTAGAGGAAAGGTCTATGTACCAAAGGACACACAATTGCGATGCAAGCTGGTTTACTTGCACCATGACACCCCCATAGTGGGACATCCAGGATGATGGAAAACATTGGAATTGATAAGCAGTAATTATTGGTGGCCAGGAACCACCAAATTTGTATTTGACTATGTGCATGGCTGCGACAAATGTCAGTGATATAAGAATTTCCCTCAACTGCCAGCTGGCAAGCTCATGTCCCCCAAGATGCCAACCGAGCCATGGGAAAATATATCTGTGGACTTTGTAGTAGGCTTACCAGAGGTGCAAGGTTTTGATGCAATGCTGGTGGTGGTTGACCATGCTAAGAAACAAATGCACATAATACCCACTACTTCAGAAATGAGCACATTGGGGCTGGCTAAATTATATCAAGATAATTGTTTGAGGTAAGGAATGAACAATGACTGAGGAAAACACAGTTGATTGGCTTGGGGGGATGTAGCAGAGATCCAGCCCTTTATATAGGTTTTGGAAGTGTGCACAGACCATGTCCAAAACCTATAAATATGGTTATGGTCTGGCTCTCTGGATCCCACTCATCCCCCACTTCTCTACTCTACTACATGCTCATGCTGTTACTCTACTCTCTGCTATATCTACTATAGGTAGACTATGCTTATATGTACTTGGAGTATGTATGCTGTAGTAGTGTATGTTGGAAGTATGCAGGAGTAGTGTGCTTAACAATAATGTGTGGAGATACCATGGGCTACCGGATTTGATGATCTCGGATCACAGACCACAGTTTGCAGCAGAGATAATGAAAGAGTTAAATGGTTTATTAGGCATTCACACTAAATTATCAACTGCATATCATCATCAGACAGACAGACAAACGGAATGCATGAATCAGGAGATAGAACAGTATCTTCAACTCTTTGTGTCCCATCAACAAGATGACTGGCCAGAATGGATTGCACTAGCAGAATTCTTGTACAATAATAAAATACATTCCATGATTAAGGTCTCCCCCTTTTTTGCTAATTATGGATTCAACCCAAGAATGGGAGTAGAACCCCATCACCATACCAAAGTGGAGGCAGCAGATGAATTCACAAGCAAGATGAAGCTCACTCATGAAGAGGCACAAGCGGCACTTGTAAAAGCAAAAGGGGAAATGAAGCAATATGCTGATTATCATCGCAGTGATAATACTCAACCCAGAAACCTAAGCAAACCACTAAAATGGCTCTGTTCAGTATAACACAAGTCAGAGGAAGGTTGCAAGTTGTTCTAAACTTTCACTGATCTCTGGAAATGATTGACAAATTGATGGGATGCTATATCTGGATATGCGATGCTATTTTGGGAGCTTTGAAGCTATTTTTGGATGTTTTCGAGGATTTTCAAGGATTTTCAAGGATCTTCAAGATATTTTTGAGACTGCAAAACGGGTTTAGATGGTAGGAACGAGTGACGCGAGGGTATAGCGAGGTGTGGGAAGTAATATTGAGGTCTTCAAAGTGGTTTTCATGATGTGCGATCAATTTTTGAGGATTTTTGAGGATTTTTGAGATTTTTGAGATTTTTGAGGATCCGAAAATGCTGTTAGATAAAAATCGCGGATAGTACGAGGATAGATAGATGTTATGAAAGGTGAACAATGATAAAAGTGAGAGGATGGCGATAATTATGAGGGCAAGAACAAGGATGAACAAGTTGCAATGAAATCCGATGAATTTTCAGATTGAAACTTCGTGACTAACAATGAGAAGAGAGTTCTAGCTCTCAACTCTTAATACTATATGAATGGGGGACACTTCCCTTCTCTTATTCAATGTAAATAGTACAAGTTTTATGTAGTTTCAAAGAATAAAGCTAAAAGGGGAAATGAAGTACAAAGAAAACATGAGGCAAAGGAAAACATGAGGCAAAAGAAAACATGAGGCAAAAGAAAACATGAGGCAAAGGAAAACATATGGAGATCCAAAACGAGTTGATGAACCATATGGAATGATAACCTTGAGTCAAGGGAGTGTGGGAGACAATAAATTGAAATACAGACTGTCCTTTTGTTGTATGTATCTGAAAATATCACAAAAATATCACAAACTGCCTTGAGGTGATATAGTGCACATGTCAGTGGCTGAAACGAGACTTGTCAAAGTCGATTAGGTATGGAGTAATGATAGAACATGCATGATATTGTTTGGGGGCATGTAGAAGTGATATCAATAGTGCGAAAAATTTGAAAGAAGCTCGAAAATGATTGGAATGCTGTGATAAGCTCAAAAAAGGCTGGGATGTTCACGATCATACATCGAGGATGTTCTGGGAGTGTCGCAAGTAGTTGACAATGATTCAGAAGGTCCGCAATCATCAGAAACATCTGAAAGTAGCTCAAAATATCGCAAAAATGCTATAAATAACTGAAATTTGATTGAACATCAGCAGGAACTGATTGCAAAGGTTCAGGGAGTGATTGTAAATGATCATTGACGAGTAGGGGTATATGCAAACATGTGAAAATAGTTTCAGAGCTTGATGTGAGGTGTGGACCTATCAGCAGGGACCCACCCAAGTATGAGGTTGGACACAAGGTTTGGTTGGAGACTGAAAACCTTAACATTAAACGTCCATCCAAGAAACTCATGGAAAGACACATCAGCCCATATACCATCATTGAAGTAAAATCCTTGAATGCTGTACAGCTCAAACTACCATGGAGTATCAAAATCCATCCAGTGGTAAATGTCTCATGTACACCCATACCACAAACTACACATCCCCCAACAATGTGCACCTGAACCCCCACCTGTCAAAATAGAAGGAGAATTTGAATATGAAGTCAAACAAATTCTCGATTCCTGTCTCTATCATGGAACTACAGTATCTAGTAAAATGGTTAGGATATACCGAGGAACACAACACATGGGAACCTCCAAGTAATCTCGATCACACACAAGATGCCATCAAAGAGTTCCACTGATCCCATCCATCCACCCCTCGACATCTCCAATCACTTGATATGTTCCAGTTTCACCCCATTGAGAACTTCACAGAAACACCTGAAGGACTGATATCAGTGCTCAACTGTGATAAGGATCAAGTAATCTTACCCACAAACCATGATGTGCAAACTTCTCCCAGCCCTTCTCATGTGTGCCTTCACCCTTGCTGCACTTGTATTCTATGGGTGCATACTATTGAGCCTCTCACGTTACCAGAGGCAGTAACCATTCACTGGTGAGATCTAGTTTAGTCATGAAGATGCAAATTCTAAAGAGGGAGTAGTGTCATGAGAACATTTTTATATTTCTTTTCTTATTCAATTATGATTACCACAGACATTATCACATGACCAGTAGTCACATGGTAGTAGTAGTATCACTATGCATGATGTCACTAACAGCAGGTATGACATCATTACCAGCAGTATACACACATGTTAGTCACATGCTCACCTCATGGCTAACACATGTAGTTTAGTATATATGTTGTAATATTATACCTTGAGACTCTAGTTGAGTTCTCTCGGGCTTTCCACTAATCCTAGTGTGATGTGCCTAAGACTATGACACAATCTTTTCTTTTGTATTGAGTATATTCTTGTGGGACCTCGCTTTATCCTTCTGGATTGGTGTGTCCTGACACAAACAATGACAGACATTGTTTGGGCCCATTTTGGGTGCAATGGCTCATTTGCAGTCTTTTCTGGTGTGGCAGTGGAGTCAGGGTGTTGGCATGTTGTCTTATTCCAGATCAACAGAAATGTTCCCATCACATGTTGCAAGCAAGGACATGTGATGCATCACAACCTGCTGGGTGAATTGCATTTACTAGGTCAAGCAGGGAACTAACTAACAGGTTGTGGGAATTATGTTCCTAATATGGAAATAATTTCTGAATAAGGAAATAATTTCTGAATAAGGAAAGTGGCTCAGCAGCTTTTGTTACCATTGCTTCTTTCTGCACTTCACTTGATACACTGTAGATGGTACTGGATGGCACATCAGTGATCCCTGTGGCAGCTCTCCCAAATATTATTTATCCTTCAGTCCACACACAAGCTTCTAGGCTTTAAGTACTTTGAACTGGAGATATCACATACCTCATCCATCTCTTCCCACTGATACTGTACTTCTCCCACCTGAAGCCCATTGATCCAACCTTGGCACACCTTTCTGAAGCCTTCCATACAGACCAGACATCATATCATGTGACTACAAAAAAATTAAGAGGCCAAGGGCAGGGACTAACTAACTGACCCAGTATGGTAAATTCAGACTCTGGAACCCCCTTGGCGGACACGCCCGCTATGACATTTCCCGGGAAAGATTTATTACAAATCTAAACAATCTGAGCAAAGCTAAACAAACAATATGTCTACAAACACACACCACACTACCTGAAGCTATGTGGACATTCCCCAGCCTCGACAATGTTGACAAACTGTGCTAAACCCTGGGTGCAAGAAGAAGGTGCATACTAGTGGCAAATATACAGTGCCTTGCATTTGAAACTGCACAATCAATTCTCACAAACCTTATTTGTACTTGTGATGATGTGACCTGTCACCAGTGAACTTGAAACAACTGCTCTAAGTCCAAGTTGAGAGGAAGTACTGTACATGATAAAGTGAATGTGTAATGATTATTCTACTCCCCAAATTCATATCCACAATTTTCAATCCACCCCTCAGCCATCTCTTTGGTGATACAAAGTGAGGCTTGATGGATCAACCATGGGCATACCTCAGGGGAAACTGCTTGAGCTTCATGGTGCTGAAGCCAAGCCTTGATAGTATGGAATGCTTGTTCAATAGGGTTGAAGTTGGGAGAGTATGGAGGAAGGTAGATTAGCTTGGCACCTATGCAAGAAATAAGTTATGATAAATTGATTGACATGTAGAACTACATTACTGCATTCTTCTTCAATGATGTGATGAATTTCATCATCATGGTGGATTGCACTTCTCAGGCCAGGATATGGGTTCAGCCTCGGAGCCTGCAAACAACATTAAATAAGGAAAGCAAGGTTTGAAGACCAGAGGTGCCTACCACTTGTTCTTCAACAAACTTGACAAACCATTCCTTGTTGACTGAACCTTCAAATATGTCTAGTGCAATGATTCCATCTGCAGAAGGAGTGGGTAGTACAGAGTAACATTGGCCTTGAATAAATGTCTCCCAGCAAACACAGGACTGTCCAACCATGTGTGCACTGATTCATGTGGTCATCAACAACTGCTTCATCAAGCCAGACAAAATATTCTGCAGGTATATCTCCATTCTGAGCGATCCATGTGGCCCTCAGGAGCTCATTCCTTTCTGCAGCTTCAGCTGCAACCTTTTAATAATTGATGGCCAGTTGACGAAGAGCATGTGAAATCATAGTAAGTGAAACACTGACATCAAATGAAGAGCCAGCTCAGACTGCAACTCATCTAGACACATCTTCAGCTGAGCATTGAGCAATGAAGCAATGTAAGTCATGTCTCCCATATTGAGAGTGCAAGAATGACCATGAGGCTGTGTGAAGGGTTTGTTGACAGTGTCAAAATCACAATGGAAAGAAAGGACATTGTACACAGTGCAAACACTGCAGCTAGCCAACTGCATGATTTCAGGAGGACTTTTGTGAAGCTCATAGTGCCAGACAATGATTCACTCCCACATTTCCCAAGAGAGATGAGGTGCCATCAATCCTAAAAGCAACAAGTTGGCCAGACATCCATGACAACTAGTCACATCACCACAAGAACAAATAAGATTTTCCAAAATTTTGATTTGCAGTTTCATAAGCAAGGCACTGTAAAGCTTGCGGGTCCTGTCAGGAGCACAACAGGCTTAACCAGAAGGCAAGATGCATCACAATCAAGTCCAAAGTAGCACAAAAAGATGGAAACAAGAGGAAAAGGACAACAAGCACTAGCAGGATTGAAGATAGACCTTCCACCTGACATTGGTCAGACAGGACAGAGGAGGGGACTAATGAAGGATCAGAATAGCCCCATATAGTCAGTTACCAATTTCATACTGTCTGAAAAATGAAATAGCCCATCAAGAAGTTTACCAGCACACAAGATCTATATGAGGACCTATGTGTCAAGTTCAAGACAGAAGCAGGTGTCAGTAGTGCTTGTCATGGGTAACCTGTGGGTCACTCAACCTCCACCTGTACCCATACCTGCACTCACAGGTATGGGTATGGGTACTGGCAGGTAGTGTTTTAAGGTTCAGTTTGGTCTGGTTTTTTGACCCCAAAGTGGGTTAACCATGACTGTAACCAGTCCAGACCACAACCCTACTAGAGTGACATAGACCATAACTGAACCAATTGGGACCAGTCCCATCAGTTTGGTTACAGTCCAAAAAACTGGTTTTGACTGGTTTTCCCCCCATTTTTTCACACTAACTAAATTTAATTATGTATATTAAATAAAATAAATATATAAACACCCTGCAAGCAGTTGCTTGCAGTGGTGCAGTGTAACTACTTAGAGAATGAAAAAGAGAACAAAAAAGAAAAACAAAAAAGAACAGCCCCACCATCTCATGTTTGTAGTGAGGGTGGGGTCCTACTGCCATTTGTTCATTGTCCTGCCATTCATTTGTTGTCCCACCATTCATCCCCCCCACTGTTTGTTGTTCCCTGCCATTCATCATCCTTGCTGTTCATTGTCTGTTGTTCATTGGCCTGGTACCCCCCATTCATTGTTCCCTGCCATTCATTATCCACACTGTTCATCATTCCCCACCAGCATCATTTCCTGCTGTTCATGGCTTGTCATTCATTGGCCTGGTTCCCCTGTTTGTAGCTCCCTGCCATTCATCATCCACATTGTTCGTTGTTCCCCACTGTTCTTCATTCCCCATTCCCTGCTGTTGTTGTTTCCTGGTATTTGTTGGTCTGTCATTTCTTGGCCTGGGTCCCCCATTTGTTGTTCCCTGCCATGTGTCGTCTGTGCTGTTCATCATTGTCAGCACCTCCATATCCCCCTATGAGCAGTGGTTCACAGGTGGGGTGGTGGTGCAGTGACATGGCAGCAGCAGCTGTTGCTATAACAGTACCTGTTGCCACCCTGCGAGCAGAGGCTTGCAGTGGTGGCATGGGGCATGGGTGGGCAATGTCATTAGCAAAAGATATAAACTAAAAAAGAAGAATTAGTAATAGTAAAGTAGACAAAAATACAGACTTACTCTGGGGCCCAAATGATGACTAGCATCGTTTGGGCCACCTGCCTTGCATTTGTTCATTTGGGTAGAGGTGTGTGTTGTTGGTGGTGAGCACAGACAGAGGGTAGCATGGGAGTGTGGGCCAACAAGTCTTGTAAACAAAAATGTCAACTTCACACCATGCAAACAACACATATTATGTGTTTGTTTACTGTGAACAAACAAGTACACCTACTACAACATATATAAACCCCAGCAATTTGCATGGCCTCCCCCCTTGCAGTTAGCTTCTTACACATAATATGTACCTTAGTTTATTATTTTATAGGGTATATAATCTAAGTGTAAAAAGACTGGTTACAACTGGTTACAACTGGTTTTATAATGGTTTTTGAATATTTTCAAAACAAGTTAACCATTAACCAAACTGTGGTTTCTGGTTACTCACTTTTTCAGAAAAATGGACCAGTGTAAGTCTGCCCCAACACAGACTCATGACATCTACCAACACTGAGACCTGCATATGCTTGCCGACACTCGCCTGTGGTCACCCACCATCAAAATGCTGACATAACACATCACTGATGCCCTCGCCTGCAGTTGCCTGCACTCGCACATATCTATACAACAACAACAACACTCACTCATTTCTCAATGACAACACATGAAAGAGAGGTGCCACAAACCTTTCTGATACTTACCTGTGCCCACCTGCAGTCACACGATCATGTGATCTCCCTCAACACTTACCACTGACGATGATGATGACTCCACACTTTGCATGCATGCACATCAGTTCCGATATTGCTCCACTGATGTGGTGCCAACTTATTCAGTAACTACAGTAGCTTACAAAACTGTTACAATGTTTTGCATATTTGTATAGATCAGTCTGTAAAATAGGAAGTAAAATTTCAGAATTCTTAAAAATATTATGGAGCATACCTCAATATCACAAGAGGTTGCCTGAAAGGTCTCAGGGTCATGTGACATCATTTCATAAGTTAAATAAACCATTTAATTCAGTCACTCATTGTAACAGTTTTGTTGCACTGATTTTTTAGTCAGAAATATGGGCAAATCACATGATTTTGTTGATTATGATAAACAGTTACAAACAATATCATGTGACTAGGTATATATAAGAGCTCTCCACCAGTTGGCATCTCATTCCAACCCCCCACCAATCATGTGCAAGCTCTCTTCTGCTCAAACACTTCATGTTCTTGAACTTCTTGATGCTGGCCTTTCAGTATGCCCAATTGCTCATCAAAGCTATTATTAGTCGCATTCGCTC
>QLOK01005800.1:0-13311 GCA_003313805.1 Tricholoma flavovirens
AAACACAGTAAATGAAGAGGGGGGGAGTGGAAGCAACACAGGACAAGCGGCCAGTGCAATAGCAACACCCAAAGTCAACAACACTGAGGCGTGCTATATTTGGACGGCTAAGCCACTCAGAGCCGCTCAGAGCCGCTCAGGAGCCGAGCCGTGAGCGGACCGAGCCGAGCCGTGGCAACACTAGATGATGGTGGAAATCCTAAGAGAACACAACTGATGTGTCTCTTAGTATTTATTGGTTTATATACTAAGTTACAACTGTTGTACAATATTTGAATACTGTTTTTACGATGCGAGCATACAAGTTGCATACATATTCTAAATATAGGACATGTGAGAATTATCCGTCTCACGGTCGTGTTCATTGATAATTTTAATGTTTTTTGGTGTAATACTATTGTGGAAAAATAAGAAAAATTATGATAGGTAACTGTACATGTTTCCTAACACCTGGGCAGTCACATCAACCCATCACCTTTCAATTCTCACATTGTGAACACTCCTGTTTCTTGTATTTTAGAACAAGAACTTGAAATACATTTAAAAAGAATATCTCACCTTCCCCAAATGTAGGAACTTCTTTGTATGCCTCTAAATTCTTCCATCCATGCTGCAACCAACAAATTCTCTAAACCATGATCACCACGTAGGCATGATGGTACACCATAAATTTCACTTGCATCCAGAAATAGCTGCAACACTGTTGATCCAAAGTTATTGTTGCTTGCTCACAAGCCAGTAATCAGTCTTGAGTAACCATCAATAAATCCATGGATGACAATGCCTGTAAGTCTGCCCCAACACAGACTCACAACATTTACCAACACTGATACCTGCATGCGGTCGCCCACCATCAAAGTGCTGACATAACACATCACTGATGCCCTTGCCTGTGGTCACCTGCACTCGCACATATCTATACAACAACAACAACAGTCACACATTTCTCAATGACAACACATGAAAGAGAAGTGCCACAAACCTTTCTGATACTTACCTGTGCCCACCTGTGGTCACACGACCATGTGACCTCCCTCAATAATTACCACTGACAATGATGACAACTCCACACTTTGCATGCATGCACATCAGTTCCAATATTGCTCCACTGATGCAGTGCCTACTTATTCAGTAACTATGCCTGATGCAGCCTCTTGCTGACAGGCCATCTTTTCAGATATATTATGTACATCTTATTTTTCCTAGCCTTCATTCCCACTTCTGTGAAATGAAGTTTATCATCCCCCCATTTACTGTAGCTTATGGTTCCCACTTCTGTGCAACAAAGATAACTTGATCCTGTCTTTCCAGTCCACCTTAAGTCTAGTGTAGGTTGCCAAACCTGGCATCCTTCCACTTTTTTTTGACACCAACAACTTTCTTCACCTACTGAACCAACCATGTCTCAGCAACCTTCTACCTCCATCCCACTCCTCACCAGGAGCAAGAGAAGAAAATTGCAGGATTCTGGCCAACCAGCTGAATTAGACACTACCAACCACATGATGAAAGTGCTGGGATTTCCACTCATCACCGCTACTGTCACCACCAACCAGTGATACTGACTCATCCACCACTGAAAGTTCACCTACCACCACCATCCACCATCACAACCACCAGGTCACACCACATACCACCCAAACCAAAATGTCACCCTCCACACAACCCCTCACTGAAGTGAAGGTCATCAAGATGAAGGAATGCCCTATGCTCACCACCGGCAAAATCACACCACTCATCATGCAATCTTGGACCCTTGTGTGCAAGTGCTACAAGAAGCACAGCAGGAAGACTGACACTGAAATTGTCAGTTATGTCACTGAGGGCATGTTTGAACCTCAACTCATTGCATGGTACCAAGCTGATCAAACCAGGATTGATGCTCTCTCTCTGTGGATGTCTACCTCTCGGAGCTGGCCCAACTGGTCCTTGAAAAAAACTGGTCACACTACATTCTCAAAACCATCCTCTCTTCATCCCAAGGCAATCAAGTCTTTCAAGTTATAGATTGGAAAATTGAGCTTGAGAACCTGAATGCCATCCTTGCCACCTCTGCACCAACCAAGGCCCTCACCAAGGCCGAACTTAAAACCCAGCTCCAATCCAACCTCAACCCTGACCTGAGACTCAACATCAGTCTCAAACCTGTTCTGGCTGTCGATCTTGCCCCCTGGGCTATTGAGGTCAAAGAAAGCGATGACCAGATGTGGGCTGAAGATGCTTGCACTCAAAAACTAATCAATGCCTCTGCTGCTGCATGCGCCACCCACTGCAGTGAGAAGAAGGACTTACTCTCTCAACTCACTGATCCACCAGCAAAGGGAAGCACCTCTGCTACCAGTCCCAACAAAACAAGACAGACTGAGAAGAAATGCCTACCAGCCCTCCTCGACAAACATGCCCGCTGCACATGATGCCGCAAATTCAACACTGGCCATAAAAATGCTGACTGCCCAATGAAGGCTGACAACACCTGGCCTGACGCCGAAACCTATGCAACCCTCATGGCACCAGCAATGTCTGCACTGGAGGAGGAGAATAATGACAATGAGACCGACTTGTGTGTCCCTCCCCCTGCTGAAGTCCCCTTGTCCATATCACACCTCTATCCTATGTTATATGTCACCAGCCCCCTCATCACTGAATTTCCTGTACAAATCCATCCACTAATGGACATTGGTTCCCCCTCCACAGTGATTAGCCTCGAGCTCTGTGAGCAGCTCGGCCTTCGACGTTATCCTCTTCCCAAAAAAGAAAATAACCTAAAACGAACATTGTTCGGTCATGTATCGACGACCTTTTTCAGCATTTCTGTAAAAGGAAATGTCGGTGTGGGGGGCTGAAGCAGCTTCACCTAACCCCCAAAAAGTTCGGTTCGAACTGGTCCGAACCTCGGTTCTCTTGCCGCACCCATGTCCCGAACCGAGAACCAGAACCGTTACGTCCAGTGGCTGGACCGAACCTGAATTGAACAGAACCGTCGGTTCGGTTCACCAGTTCGAGACTGAACTTCGGCAACCCTAGTTTGGTAACAATTAACTGATTTGAAGAATGCAGGATTGAACGCTCTGAATTCAAGGATGATATACACAATGACGGTGTGCCGATAGGAGGGAATTCGTTAGGTCGATCATCACCGGTTGGCCAGGTGGCTGATCGACATCAGGCTAGTTCTACTAGTACAGGGTCCGTCAAAAAATGGTCGGTCAGGAACCTTCTGTCCCGTTTAAAGCGCTCCAGAGGAGCACTTCCCGCAGGCGGACCTGACTGGCTATGCCTGATCCTCTTGAAGGCAGACCCGACCTCCCACCCTCACCAGTGCCTGCGTCTCCGGCATTCGACAAAACTGTGGACGGAAATTGTAGCTTGATTAAATTTACACTGGAACCGGAAGATCCCCCCAAAAAATTACACTATACGGGCAGTGGTGTCGCTGAATTCGGGCCCGGGCGCTCGATTTTCCAGTTTAACATTTACTCTCCGACTGACAGACGGCAAAATTCTGGCGATTTCACCTGACACTGCTGTTAGCCCAGAGACAGAGGCGGAAGTCAGCAAAGACAAGAGCCTCCAAACGTCCTTGAGTACCTCTTTGCAAGCGGGAAGTGCACCTGTGACTGCATCCATTGGTGCCAGCGCCAACTTTGCACGCGCGGAGCACATTACGTTCATCCGTAGAACTCAGGGTACAATTCAAGGGAATGGAGTGGGAAGCACCACTGCATATTGGGTGATGAAGGAGGATAATGGGCCCGCGGCACAAAAGGGTCTAGATACTTTTGTTCGAGCTTGCGGTGAAGATGAACGTTCGACTTGCGATCGTCTCGTATGAAATCGTAGCTGGGGTCTTGAACGAGAGTGGTAAAAAGAAGACGGTTTACAGCGATACATTGAGCACATCTGTGTGAGTATCATAGTAAGTTCTTATTACGAAATGCTGGCTGTTTGAACCACTTTGTTGCCATTGGTCTGAATGAATAGCGTGGATATTGGCGGAACTTGAGTGAGCTCCCTGTTTGTAATTAGGAGAGATGGACTCCTGCATACACTGCTGTTCTGGACTTTGATACCAGTACCGGGTAAAGGAGTAGATGGATGGCCGTAGCCACTGGCAGCTATCAATTAGCCCATCCAATAACTTATATACTGTCAATGTCGGTCCGATATCTGTGAGGCTTACCTCCTAAATGCTACAAGTCCGGACCGCTCCGAGTCGTTCATGTATTCGCGAATTTCATGATGCAAGTCCGGGGCCGTCTGAAAGTGCAACTCGAAGAACCAGCTCAACTCACAGTAGCATCAATCATCGATCAGGGTTTCAACTCGACCGCCTTCGCCCAATGGGCCCTACCCCGGTGAACTATCGACCGAAAACCTAGCTTGGGCTGCGGTTCTTTCCTGGCACGCACTGGATGAATCATCCTATTATTAGTGGGCCATAATGAAAGCAATCAAGTCACCATAGCGTCACCATATACACATGTTCCCTTGCTTGGATATCGATTGATCCGCCAAGGCCAAGGCATATCATGTTAATGCAAATGCTAATTGACAATTTGACCAGAGCCCCAGTTAGAATCAAATATCAATGATATAGGGGCGTAAAGACGATTCACAGTGTGGACGATCACTGTTTCGTCAAGGAACGAAAGGTCGCACAGGGACGGACTTCCTGTTTAAGGGAGGTGCCATAGTTTTATAACGCGGCAACACTTGAAACTTGCTTGAGGACTCAGGCTAGGCCATCATTCCAGGGTTGAGCCATGTGTTTCGGATCAAGTGAGCACGTGTGGTCACTGGTGACCGTGATTTGCCACGGCTAAACAAAGTCAGCCACCTTATTCTCGATCTCCATCCCTATCATATCACAATCCAGCAAACACTTTACGTGTATACTCGTTGTCCCCTCATCTCATAGCTCTGCTTTCGTGCTTTCACCCTGCTATCTGTTTCTCGACAACGAAATCTGCAACTTGAAATTCGAATGACTGCTCTGTTACGTCGAACGTCGAGTGATTTGGCTACCATGTCTCGTGCCGCACAACGCAAACAGCGTCTACTTGAAATCGAGAAGGAGCAGCACCTAGAGGATGCGGAAGCTCTTAAAATGACAGAAGTTCGTCCCCTAATCCCCCATTCTTGTCCTGTTCATATTAAAGTTGCATGACTCGCAGGAACAACGCCAGATTCTTCTACGCTCGTTCACATCTGTAAAAGTAGAATTTAGCGATCTAGATGGGCTTAAATGGACGCACTCTGCTCTTCGAAAGCGCATGGTTTGTTCATTCCTGAATAATTTATTTCATCACCTGATATGATCCCCCCTTTGATGGCAGCATGACCGACACCCCTCCCATCATCCTCATCCATCAAACCCCCAAACCATCTCAACTCCCCTCTCAACTCCCTCCCTCGCCTCACCAGATCGTCACACCTTTGTCATCCTCACCAACGCCGACCTTGCGTCTTTCAACGCCGAAGACACCATTCGCGCCTCCCGCTCCAGACCGCACTCCTCTCCATCCTCCTCCTCATCCTCCTCCTCATCGTCATCATCCTCCGCCCAGCACACCCACCCCCACTCCCACCTGCATTCCCACACGCACAAATCAGTACCAACCAAATCCCGTCGGTCACACCGCTCTCCCGTCAGAAACCTCTTTCCTCCATGCGAAACCCCCGGCTGCGAAGGGAACAGCACTCCCGATGCTCCAGATGCCAGTAATTATGCCGACGGGCATGGACATGCCAAACGACGACGGCGTAGCGGTTCAGTGGCATGTTCACCACCCCCCGAACTGACATCAATGCCAATGAGGGATTCATTTATCATCCCAAAAACGCCACCACCCACCCCACGTTCGCCTTCGTCTCCATCTTCTGCTGTCCCACCTTCACCCGTCCTCCACGTCCTATTGGACGATGACGAGCTCCCTTCCCCAACATCACCCACCATCCCCATCGCAAAATGCAGACGCGTGTACTCCAGCCCATGTATCGACCACAGTTCTGGCTCCAGTTCTAGCCCCAGCCCCCGTTCAAGTTCCACCCCTGAAGATTCGAGGCTGGATAGTCCTTCCCTCAATTCCGGTTTCCCGCCAGGTCTAGGAGAATATACGAAGAGTGCAGGCGGGTGGACACCGATTTCCTCCCCTACGGTTTCCACTTTTCCCTTGCCAGTACTGGAAACCTGGCAAACCAAAGTACCGCCACGCGCGGCTCTTTCTTTGGACTGTGTGTCCCTGCCTCGTCGGTGTAATCCTGTTATGGAATCGGCTGGCGATGATACTCGACCAACTGCTACTGACAACCAGGATCCGGATGACGACGGTGATGGAGACGGAGATTTAGTACCCTCGACACCTCGACCTCGCGATTTCATGCGTGAAGAGCTGTCGGGATAAAAGTATTCGGCCAACTCTCATCGATTCCATTCCCTTGGTTGTGGAAACCCTTTACTCGTTAAAGTAATATACTATCCGTCTTCGTTTTATAGTCTGTTACAGTTTCTGTGTTATTACCTGAACCGGGGCAGTGTCGGAACTGGGGATGCGGGGGTGAGCCCAGCGAGGCAGATTTATCTATACCTATCTATCTGTGTTGAAACCAAACTATCAGGGAGACGGAGGTGGAGTGGGGTGGATACATACATACCGTAGCTAGCGTAATGTATAGCTAGTAGTACGCGTCTTGCTGGGAATCGTCACGGTGGTGAACATTCAAGTTCCTGCGTTGTAATTGCTTTAATCCTGGGCCGAGTCTCCATACGATGGGCCAGTAGTGTTAATCTCAACAACTTGAACTGAAACGAGCTTGCTGTCATCGTACCTTGGGCTTCCACATTCTGACAAACCTTTTGCTAACCCAACACCGAGTATTTTGAAATTTCTAGGACGACCGGCGGGGCTAGCGCTTTCCATCAGGCAATAGACTCTAGTCTCCTGCAGCCGGCAGTCCGCAGTTTCGCACTGAGCCTGGAATCCACGTTTAGGTCGTCCAACTGGCAGTGGCGGCTTTGGTCTCGGTGGGTCGCTGTTAGGCACCCCATTGCAGAACATTTTGGTCGCTTATGTAGCTCCTTGGCTTTTAGATAGTCACGGTGATGCCAGTGTCCAATGGTTGACGTGGCAACATTGACACGACGGGAACTCGGACTCAGGGGTGTGAAAGCCTTACGCGTCGGAGCCATTCATGCCAGTGTTTTCCTAGGCACTTCCGTCACGGAGCCAGTTCGGGCGAGGGCGTCTCAGCATATGCATAAGTCTTGAAATTTTCATACATAACAGAAACGTGTTTGTGAGGAATCCGACTCGGAATCACGGGTCGAGGGTATGACATGTGACTCAGAAGTGATCATGCCATCATGTGATCATGGCAATGGTATTACGTAGTCCCGGGCCAGTCTAGTACTAGTAAGTCGAGTCCTCACAGGACCATCTAACGTCCCTTATGCTCCCTTTATTCGACAGTGACAGAAAGCGGAAAATTAACCTCGGAGGCGTCTCTTCTGCTTCCTCTCGCAGTGCGATCCTTGATCAAGTACAAGCGCAGAGGATCGAGCGAGATGAACTCAAGAAAAAGCAGGACAATGCGATGAAGATCCAGGCGTGGTGGCGTGGTTTACAGCAGGAGATGATGATGAGGAATAAAATGCGGAAAACCTTTGAGAGCGATGTAGTTGGTATCACTGGGCTGCGGTGTTTGGCGCTTATCGGGAGAAGAGACGAAGCAGCCTTGGCGGTGTGGTCGAATAGGATGGTGGAATTAGGGGCTGGTATGTCAGATAATTTGGATATCGTTTGCTTCAAGGGAGATGCTGATTCGGATGTCGTTGCAGGTGCCTTATTTGGGCCAGCACTGAGCGGGGATCCTCAGCTACAGAACAGTTGGCTCATCCTAATAAAACGGGTGTGTTTCTTCCTTCTACGATCCGTTTCGAAATCACCCCTGTGAGTCGTATGTTTTACGTGTTTACGCATTGTCTCGTCAAGCTCAAATCTGTGTCACAGTGCGTCATGTGCCACCTCACACCTCAAAGTCCTCAATATCCTGCTGTCGGCTGCTGCGACAGAAAGGTCCCTTGGTATGCATGGCGCGCGGGTTACAGCGGAGATCACTCAGTATCTACTCCAGCGTGATCTTTATCCCTTACTCGCTCAGGCGATCAAAAAGACCGTGAGTTATCATACTGGACTCATGCCAGATCTCAAAGCTCATAGCCTCTTCAGTCACGGGCGACACCATCTCTACCACTCATGATCCCATTGACAACTCTTCCCATACAAACATTCACCCTAGTAGAAGGATCCACCCCCCATTTCGCTCTTGCTCTGACAAGTGTATTTACTCACATTCTTACGATCCCCTCGTTACTCTACCGCATCCCTGTGCTGTCCCTTACACACCTCTCCTCCGAGATTCCGTTCGCCAATCTCCCGCTGCTCGACCTTACCCCGTTCACATCGGGTAGTGTAAGCGGCGAGGAGAAGGTTCACCTCATCGCTACCCTACATGCCCTCACACCGCCACGGTACCAGAAGCTTGAGGCAGATGCCCTAGTAGCCTACCTCCGTCTCCTCACTCTACTCCTCAATGCTACCCCTGTTTCCGTCCTTAACCCTCCTCAGAAACGCGGCGCCAACTCGGAACAATGGGATGCAGCACACGAGCTAGATTCAGACTCGGAATCGGATTCTCATGGCGGTGGCAGATCCCGGAGGTCTATTTCCATTTCTATCGTCTCAACCTTCGATTCGCCGCAGTCCCTACCTCCGCCTATACCAACTCCTGATCCTCGCACCCTCAAACGCCTCGCGACCCTTCCTTCCCCCACACATATTGCCGCTTTGCTCTCCTGCAAGGAAATACATACTGCCACTGTTCTTCCTTCCCTGATCCAATGCCTCTTCGCGCTCAGCACTGTTTGGCCAGCGGTGCTTGGTGCGATCCTCGCCAAAGGCACGGGGGTTTTGCGGGAAGTGTACAGAGAATTTGTCAGGGGGAGCCAGCTCGGCAAGGACACTGATGGGACTTCAACACTATTGGACCCTAAGAATGGTAGGGAGTGGCCTCCGCTGCTGTTCCTGGTAGATTTGTACGAACAAGCGTTGAGGACTATGGGAGATGACGAGTTTTTCGGAAATTCGGGTGCGGGCATGGGCGTGGGGTCTGCGTCTCATATGCATGTTCTTGGGTCGAGTTCGAGTTCTGGGCTGGGTTCTGGTGTTGTAGGGGCGACGCAGGCGCACAGGAATCCATTGACGCTGGACGAGCTGAAGGCGTTCAGTCGGCAGTTGTTGAATATTGCATTTGTGTTGTACTGGCGTGAGGATGGAGGGGATGTGAGCTTGGGTATTATGGCGAGACTCGTTGGTGCGGGCAATGGGGGAGCTGGAGCTATGGTCAGGTGTACGTGGGAGGGTGTGCGAGAGAAGGTGACGAGATGTTTGGTCGCAATACATGCTAGAGAGTGGGTGTCGCTCTCTTCCTTTCTTGTTTCTTTTTGGTTCTGGCATTCGGCATTCTTGGTCAACGATTGACGTGCTTCGATTTCGTTTCTTGTTTGTGATTATAGGTTATTGACTGAATTTCTCCCCCAGCTCTAGGAAACCTTTCGTCCCTCCGGACCACTGGCTCGTAACGTCACATATTGACGTACAATCCTTCGTGGAGGCTGCCGTGTATGTTATCCTTCGCATTTCACGTCCTCAGCTGACCTTGCTCCCCAGTTTTGAAGAGCAACAACTCTCCGCTTCAGACAACCCTGGCTCCTCCAGATCACGACACATCCAATCGCACTCCAAGCGGCAGCTCGCTGCCCTCTCCCCGCGGCTCGGGGTACTCAACAATATTCCTTTCGCAATCCCATTCGATGTCCGGGTTTCGATATTCCGCAATTTTGTTTTCAATGACGCGATGCAGCATTTTGGGCACGGATCGTCGTCCCATCGGTCCGTACATCCTATGGCATGGTTTAGAAATGGACACAGCGGATCGGGTAAGACGAGGGTGCAGGTGCGCAGGGGCAAGGTCGCAGAGGACGGGTTTGATAAACTTGGAGAGGCTGATCTGAAAAACCCTGTGGAGATTACGTTCGTTGATCAGTTTGGAGCGGAGGAGTAAGTCGTTACTCTCCCCATGTCATTTGAGGGGTGATGAGCTGACGGTTGAATTTTAGGGCGGGTATTGATGGTGGAGGTGTATTCAAGGAGTTCTTTACGTCCTTGTGTAAGGAGGTTTTTGACACGAACCGCGGACTGTGGCTAGCAAACGTTAAGAATGAACTATATCCGAACCCGCATGCTTATTCTACGGAAGGTAGGACTGTCCCTATTCCTTGACGTCCGAGTTGACGAGGTATGGTTTGCAGGACACAGCTTGAATTGGTATCGATTCATTGGTCGTATACTTGGCAAGGCAATGTACGAGGACATCCTCGTCGACGTTGCCTTTGCGGGGTTCTTCCTCGCCAAGGTAAGTCACTCTTATCTCGTTTTATTCTAGGCGTCCTAATGCTTATCTCTACAGTGGTTAGGTAAACAAAGTTTCTTGGACGATCTTGCATCACTCGACCCCGATCTGTATAATGGTTTGGTATTCTTGAAGCACTACGAGGGCAATGTGGAAGACATGGCGCTGAATTTCACTGTCGCCGTCGATGGCATGTCTTACTTATGTTGACTTTTCCTGTTGGTTCGTTCTCATCTGGTGACTGCAGAATTTGGTGTCGCCAAAACCATCGACCTCATCCCCAACGGGAGCAATATTGCCGTCACACGTGAAAATCGACTCCAGTACATATATTTGATGTCGCATTATCGTTTGAGCAAGCAAATCAAGCTGCAGAGCGAGGCATTCTTTGAGGGACTTTCGGAAATGATTGACCGCAAGTGGATCCGGTATGGTTGTCTGTTCTGGGATTCGATGTCGTTTGTTTGATTTTTCCCCCGTTACTCAGGATGTTCAATCAGCAAGAAGTCCAGATCCTCCTTGGAGGTGTCAACGCACCTATAGACTTTGATGACTTGAGGCGTAACACTAATTACGGTGGCCTTTACGATGATAACGAACCTACTATTGTAGCGTTTTGGAATGTAAGCACTTCTTTCAGTCCTCAGGCGATGATACCTTCCTGCACCGGCCGTCCTGCCAGACTTGCTGACAAGCTGCTTTTTCATTCACTAGGTTGTCAACTCCTTCAATCAAGAACAACGCAGGGCATTGTTGAGATTCGTCACCAGTTGTAGCCGGCCCCCGTTGTTGTATGTATTAGTCTATTAACACCGACATGCTGCTAATGGAAAATTGTGATAATTTATTAGGGGATTCAAGGAACTCGTACCTAACTTCTCGATCCGTGATTCCTCACCAGATCAACTCCGCTTACCTACTGCCAGCACTTGCGTAAATCTTCTAAAGGTAGGTTTATGATCATGAATTGTTAGTTTGTGGCTTATATTCTTCAATGTAGCTGCCACGATACCAAAGCGAAAAGGTTCTTCGTGAGAAGGTACTTCAAGCCATCACGTCAAATGCAGGGTTTGATTTGTCTTGAGAAGAGTATAGATAAGTAATAATTCATTATAAGAGTGTATCATGTCGAGTTGTTGTGCTTTTATGTTCCAAAGGTAGAATAGTAGCTACAACTGAGTATGCAATGACTTCCTGTACGAAAAACAAAAATTGTTCTCAAGATCAACTGAACGTATAACTTACTAATTATTAGGCCCCTTTCGGAAACGCATGTAGGGTAGAGGTACTATCACTTACTGAGTGTTTTACCACGGGAAATAGTGTTTCACCACCACACTGATAACACTTTCTAAGCTCCGAAACATCTCCAATCATCTTCAAATTTACGATCTGAGAGGTCATAAGTATTAAGAATATTTATCTGATTTTTCCCTGATTTTTGGTTGAGGTCGAGGTTGGTAGAAGCTATATTATGAGGTGTGAATCACATATTTCTGACATTGAGATATGAGGAGTGAACCAATGCTTCCCATTTTTTTTATCATAGTAGCAACGTATATTTCCCATAGACTGAGAGTAGTTGTACCATGATCATGGCGCAGTTTGTGGGTTTCTGGCTCACCGTGACATTTCATCGACAGAATTCAAGTGCCGACAAGTGTGCTATTTTGGGCAACTTCGATCAACAAGTGAAATTTTCACAGAATTCTGCCATCAAAAGCATTACTTTTGCATGACATGGTGGCGAAAGACCAGGTACTTTTTGACATGGTGGCTCGCCGTTGCTTCATCCTCAGCTTTCATTGAGATAATTAGATTTTCTTGAAGCCATGAAGCCAATATTTTGAACCATGTATGCTATCAGTATAATTTTGTAGTTTCGATGTGGTGTAATTTAATGATCACTAAATTGTGGTGAAACACTTGGTAAGTGATAGTAGGCCAGGTTAGAATTACAAAAGCTTACTAAGACCTGTAACCTGACTAGCTGTTGGTAGGATTTATGTCACACATGTACAGTTGACTCCCTCATAACCCATACCTCTCGGTGGACACTCCAGGCTATGGGCCCGGATTATGAAGCATGTGGGGCCGTTTTGGGTGCCAACACTAGAGTAGAACTATGGACGACTAATAATGTAAACTATATACATCTAAAATAACTATTTTTGCATGTATGAACTCTAGTAAAATTATTCAAGGGTTAGAAGTGATGTAAATAGTCAGTGAGATGAGTAGACTTCATGGAATGAGACATCTCCAGCTGCATTTGACATCTAAAAGAAGCCAAGACTCCTTCTAGCTTGTGTGCAACAGGATCATCAAGAGTATCAATATACTTATCAATGACAGAAGTGGCCTGAATAGGGAATGGCAGGGGTATACCCCTGGATATACCCCTGCTGATCCTTAGGCGTGAAGCACTTCACAATGTGTAGGACATGGCTTGATAGAGACATCATCTAGTGATGTCAAAGTTCAGTTCAGTCTGGTTCTCCCTCATATTTTTCCGAACCCAGAACCAGACTTTAGGGTTCGGTTCAGGCCTCCACTCGAACTCCAAACCTGAACCTAGGTTCAGGTTAGTGCTGTTCCAGCCCGGCTTGGCCTGAAAGCCGCGGCTTTGGCTTGGCTTGAGACGGCTTTGGCTTTCTCAACCCACAGGCCAGGCCAAAGCCATCAACCAGGGCCTGGCCTTGGCTTGGCCCAGCCCAGGCCATGGCTTTCATATGTAAAATATTCAAATTTTGCCCACAGGTCCATTGGTTGTACAGGAAGCCAATTAGAACAACACATACATAATTTTCTCATTCAATAAACAGCCTCAGACCGTGTTCA
>QLOK01005804.1:6885-27450 GCA_003313805.1 Tricholoma flavovirens
GATTGAGTGGCTACTTGACTATTCTCCATGAAGTCGTTACCTGGACTTTCTCCCTGGCTTCCTCCTCCAGCACCATCAGGTCCTGTAGAAGCATCAGAAGGCCTGAAGACATTGGCCCCACATGCAGGTGATGAAGATGGCATGATGCAGGAAACCTTCGTGAGGTGGATCCAACCAGCCTTACGGAATTGCTTGGCATCTTTGTTCTTCATCACACAGGCATCCCAACTGTCAGTGGTTGTGTAATCAATTGATGTGCCCATTTCGTCACTCCATGTCCAGCCTGAGACGGCCTGGATGGCCTTGACAACAGCAAAAAAATTCATCTGTTGCACAGCTTAGCACTTAAAAATAGCATAGAAGCATGACGACGTACATTTCCCCACTTATTCTTGCAGGAACTGGCTGTTTTGGGGGCTCCTTTTGTGACAAGTGGAGCTAGCAACTCAGATGCACCAGTCCAAACAACAGACTTGAAGTTCTTGCCATCTCCACCTTTGGCATCAATAGTAAGAAGATAGTCGAGAAGAGCTTACTCATCAGAGGTAGTCCAGTGTGCCTTATCCTTAGCCATAGACAATTGCGAAGGTAGAACAGCTCAGACAATGCAGGGAGGTTGCAACTTGCTCAGGCTAGCCTTGAGAAACTACTACACTCATATTTGCCTGCCATTACATAATGCTTATAAATCGTAACTTCAACCCAAACCTCAACCCAGGTTTGGTTGCTGAACAGACCCTAAAGGTAGTCATGGTTTGCATTCCCTGAAAGCTTTGTCAGGTATGAACCAGAACAACTACGCCAATGTCTAAATAGAGCCTTCCTGATTTGTCTTGGCATATCTATCCACAAGTTATAAAAGATATGCAATTGATCTAAGCATTATACCTGATACTTTAAATCTTCTTGCAATGGGTGGTATTTTTTAGTATAATGATGACAATAACCACTGGTGCCCTTTTGGCACAGGGGATCACTAGTAACTTACAGATTGCACAGGTCTAATCCCTCTTGAAGCTGGGTTAGGTGTGTGAATACCCTAATGCTCCTATAGGTTGAATTCCACCATCACCACCATACAATATACTTTTTTGTCTATGTACATATCATAATGACACCTATGTCATGGAATATGTAGCAGATAATAATAGGGTTGTTCACAGTAGCTATTTTTGGCTCATTTTTGGCTTCATTTTTGGATTATTTTCAGGTGTTTGGCAGAAGAATAATCAGAATGATCTGAAAAATGAAATGAAAAATGATGTGAAAAATGGCTACTGTGAATGCTCTGAAATGCAAACATCTGGAAAATGAAGCAAAAATGCATTTTACCTACCTCTGGCAGTGCTCAGTACATTCAAACTCCTTCACACCACTCTTCTCCTTAAATAGTCTTCTTCTTCTCCCCTTTCATCTCTTTGACAGCCTTTACTACTTCCTCATCCATATCAGTACAGTTCCGAATTTTGATTAGCATTTCTTTTTCAGAACCATCTATTAATAGATGACCTTGGCACATTGTGCATATACAGAAATATTCAGGCTTCAACAAGGTGATATCCTTGTTATCATTCTCTACCCCCTTTTTATGATCAGGTCTCCGTGATAATGTGTCAGTTTTTTTCATCAAGCTTCCCGGTTTGTGAATTAAGTGGAAATTGAAGCATGATAAAAATAGTGCCCAACGTGCTTGTCGGCAATTTAATTTTTTGGCAGACATGAAGTATTGGGGATTTGAGTGATCTGTCCAAATTTCCAATTCATGTTTAGCCCCTTCCAAATAATGTCTCCATGCCTCCAAGGCTTGGATTATTCCCAACATCTCTTTATCATGGACATCATAATTTCTTTCTACATCATTCAACCCTTTAGATAGAAATATGCACGGATGCCATCTCTCATCTTTGCATAGCATAGATAATACTGCACCAGTGGCATAATCAGATGCATCAGATTCTACACTTAGCGGTCAGGTAAAATCTACTGGTACTAATACGGGACCTTCCACGGTTTTATCAATGTTTGGAGGATTTGGATTCCATGATTGCCCTCCACGAATAAACCGAAATAGATCAGTGGGATCATTTTTCTCAATCATGATGGGTTTCTCCCCATTTGGCATTTCTTCATCAGGAACCTCCTCTACCATGACTGAATACTTCCCTGTGCTACTCTTCTCTCTTCTCATCTTCTTTTCCTTCTTCAACTTCCTACCAAACACATTACACTCCCTAGGGCAACGGTTCATTTTTACTTCCCCAGTTTTCCAATCAACACTAGGGTTATGTTTATGTAACCAATTGTACCCTATTATTAGATTAGTCTTTCCAAGGTCACACGCCTCAAATATGGCTCTCTCTTTGTGACCTTGGTAGGACATAATCAATGTCACCTCTTCAGTAATACTTCCTCCCTTGTTTACTGTTCCATCGATGTTGTACACAATTACAGGATGCTCGAGTTTATGTGTGCAAATTCCATTGTTCTGAATCAATGCATGATTTATAAATAAACCAGTAGCACCACTGTCTAACAGTGCCTCAACATCTACCATTGCGTGTGTGTCAACTGTCTTCAATCCTACTGTCAACGTTACTTCGCGTTCAATGCGTGCTCAGCAGATAAGAGTTTTCAGAGTTTTCCGAAAGTGGCTATTTTTGGATTGATGATGCACTTCGCCTTTACTCTCAGTTCAGTTATGTAATTTAGAAATGAAATTGAGGGTGTAATAGGTTACTGGCATAGAATCGGTTGGGTGGGGATGTGTTTCATTGGTTTCCTCCACTGTTAATACATCATATTGATTATGAGTCTCCAATGGGGAAACCTTCACTGGGACTGCTCGGGAAAATTCTGCTCTTCTGTTGTCACCTCTCAAATCTGCCTCTTCTCTCTGCAAAACCTAGCTGTATGCCCCAATTTTCCACAATTGAAACATTTGATCAGGGGATGTCTCCCCACACAATCTACATCCATAGCATCTGATGCGTGCTGACTAATATTCAACTGATTAGGAAGTGTCACTGCCATGGCCAATGGCTGTGCCTTCATCTCATGTACAATCGACACTTTTCCTTCTTCAGAACTTCCTCCTGATGACTTTCCAAATTTAGAACCTGCGTGCATAGTATGTGGGTGTAGCAACTTCGGTTCAGCTTGCTCTTGGCGATACTGCCAATCAAGCTTGAAAGCCCATTCGTACCACTCCTCCAATGTTGTAGGCATAACCAGTAGTCAATATATAGACTTGAACAAGGATGGATTAAGTCCTGCCTTCAAATATTCGATTAATGTGGTGTCTCCTAAATTGGTCTGTGAAGCTTCGACTCTAAATTGCAAAATGAATTCATCTGCCAAGGAAGACCCTTGCTGCACAGTCTTCAATTTTCCTACTGCTGTCACCTTCGGATTAGGATCTCCAAATTGAGCTTCCACTTTATCCAAAAAATCTTGGAAACTCTTAAACAGCTCATGACCCTGAGCAATTTGATTGATGGCTTCGTTTCTCCAAAATTGTGCCTTGCCCCCTTGCATAAAAGATAGTGTGAACATTATTTTGGATTCAGTTGTACATAATTCAGGTTTGCAACCTTTAATATACAATATAATAGAACTAATAAAGGATTTAGTATCCTTCATTGTTCCATCAAATAATTGTGGCGGTGCGAATTTAGGTAAGTGAATTTTGCCATCTCCAGTATTCTGCGACAACTCTTCTTCATGATGAAATAAAAATTCATCTACCTCTTCCTCCACAGTAGGTGCTGGCTGGACAGGGTTTTGGAGCATGACATAATTTACTAGTTGAGAAAGTTGCATAGTGAGCACGTCAACCTTCTCTTCCAGAGTAAGATTGCGATTAGCGGGATCGGAAATTATGTGATCAGTCATGATGTAGTTGCTAAAAATAAAACCTAATAAGGTTCTTCAGCTGACTCAGGACCTGTTCTTCGGCAATCCAATTCGGCAATTACTACACTAATGCAAAAGGCCATAACTAGTACTAAAAATAGTACACTAAACCAGAGCCAAATGGTTGTCTGGTTGCAGCTGTCCTACAGATGAGTACTGCCTTTCGAGCACTGATGACTGCAATATAAGGCGGTGCTGATGCACAGATTACAAAGCAAAAGTAGATTGTGTAAACACAAGTTACTCTCATCTCGTGACAAGAGGATTGGGGATTGGTAATCGGATGTGGCTGAGTGAGACAAAAGTGAGGGTGCACGGAATATCAGTTGTGTTCTTCTGTCAGGGCAACACCAGATCCACACTAGGATCTTCATGCGGGCTCCACAAGAAGACGCGACGAGTATAGAATGAGGGATCAAAGTTTGATGTGATGTGATATTTATAGAATGGTTGATTGACGAAGGTGTTGCCGCACACAAGGTGATGGTGGGAATCCTAAGAGAACACAACTGATGTGTCTCTTAGTATTTATTGGTTTATATACTAAGTTACAACTGTTGTACAATATTTGAATACTGTTTTTACAATGCGAGCATACAGTTGCGTACATATTCTAAATATAGGATACGTGAGAATTATCCGTCTCACGGTCGCGTTCATTGATAATTTTAATGTTTTTTGGTGTAATACTATTGTGAAAAAATAAGAAAAATTATGATAGGTAACTGTACATGTTTCCTAACAACTTAAAGGCATGTGATGTTGAAATCTTGGGTTGCAGGGCATAACAGGATTGCCCCAAAATTCTGAAAATATTTGGGGAAGTAGAGAATATGTATGTCCATGTCATATGTAGGGTCAAAATATATAGAATTGTGTTGGTAACTATTTTGTAAAACCCTTGGTGGCCCACTTCATGGTCATCTGCAAATTTGTGGTCCATGTGGCAAATCATCCACCTAACCTGATCAAGTTACTTTTTGTCCATTTTTGCTGTCTGCACAACATCTCGGGCCACTTGTCCATCCATTGAAACACTCAAGCAAGCAGCAGGGTGTTGAAATCAGGAGTACATACAGTAACCCGAAAAAATAATGCACACGTGATTTTCGGCAAATCGATTGCTCCTCCTCGCTCACCGAAATTGAATTCCATTGCTTTCTCAATTTGACGCAGAGCCGCCATAGTGTAACTTTCCACATAAACCATGATTTAATTTGTATTACTCTATTGTATTGTATAACCCTGAACTAACTTAGCTACACCCTGTATACATACCATAAGGCTTGTTATTTGAAGACTGCTCACATTTGCATGAGGGGGGGCAACACAAATATTCAAAAAAAAATTTTACATGTGACATCCAAAAAAAGGACAACCCTGCTTGACGAGCGACGGAGGGATTTATTTATCTAATAATTGTATACAGTACTAAAAAGAGAAAACGCCACCCCCACGCAAAACGCAGGGGAGGGGGTTGTGATGCTGGCATTGTCACCCCATCGCTGGCGTGGTCTCGTTGAGTCCTCCCCATCCTCCCTGCTGTCCTGTAGGCCCCACCCTCCTCACTGTCGCGTTGTTGCCATCGTCGTTCCCCTCCCCTTCCTGGTGTCGTGATGGGTGCCTTTCTGTCCTCATCCTCGTGTCATCCTTGTCGCCGTCCTCACCCTCGTGCCTGTCGTCTAGCCCTCCCCGTTCCCGTCCCACCATCTTGGTGTGGTTGTCGTCGCAGTTCCATTCCCCATTATCATCCTCCCCTCGTCAGCCCGTGGTGGTGGCAAGCTCCTTGTTGCCGCTGCCCCGTCGCAGCTGGTGGTGGCCGGCTCATCCTCCCCATCCCCATCCCCATCCTCATCCCGTCATTGCTCCCCGTTTCCACCCCGCGCTTGTTGTTCATGGCGGTAGTTGGGGGTGCTGCTGTTGTGGGCGTAACACGGGTGTATGGTCTTGCTACCACCTAACCACTCCATGCGCAGGGGCTCGTGGCAGTGGTGGTGGTGGGTCAGGGGGCACCAGTCGTTGACGTCTGTCAATAGTAAAGTCACTACCTAAAAACATTGTGGTTAGAAACAAGGAAATGAAAAGCAAAAACTTATGTGTGGCCCAAGAGACGCCAACGTTTCCGATTGGGCCTTTTTTTTGTTTCGCCGCTCGTTGTCATCACCATCCATTAGCGGCGTTGTTGTCCTGTTTCGTTGCTCCTCGTTTCCACCCCGTGAGCAGTTGCTCGCGGCAGGGATCGGAGGTGTGGTGGTGCAGTGGTGCTGGCTGTTGTCGTTGTTGTCATGGTAGTTGAGTCGTCGTGAGTTAAAACCTGTACACAGTGAAAATAAAGCTAAATGAATAAAGGAAAATATGAACAAATAACAACTTACCTGGGGTCCAAATGACGATAAAAGTCGTTGGGGCCTGTTTTCATGCGCTTCGTGTTGCTGGAGTCAAGAGGTTACAGATCCTCCGATCGTGGACATCGTTCACACGGGGGGAGGGGGTGGGGGGACTCACTATATAAGGCAATTGCGTGCTCTGTATGGCTCATAAAGGACAGCGGAATTTGATTGAGCTTGCCCAGCCGAACACTGCCGTTATCGTCGAGATCATCAACGCTCTCGATTTCACTTGTCTGCCTAGCCTCGCGGAGCCTCTCCTCAGTAAACTGTTTGTGCGATGGCGATCTAACACTGTAAATAGTGTATCATCGCAACACTCTCCTTTTAATGCCCATTCTTTTGCTTCTGTTCATAATTCTTCATCCAAAGAAAATCAAACTCCATGTCCCAAGAAAGCCTCAAACGGTACTCGCCAAATTCTTTGTGAACGATGCGGCATATATGTAAACCATGGACACTCCCGATACTCTACCAATGCACTGGAACAACATCAATGGAGTAAGGAATGTAGGCTTAAATATTTCGGTGCGCAATAATCTTATTCTCTGAGTCTAACTGAATATTTTCAAACAGAAGTCCTCCTCTCGCAACAAAGTCTTCCTATTCCCAAGGAACCAGCGGTTCCTTGTCCACCACCGTGTGATGGTGCGGCCTTTGTTTGAGATCTGGGTTGTCCATTCGCAACCTATCTGTTCAAAATCCACAGCCCCACCTCCGACTCCCAACTCAAGCCAAAGTATATTCTGCTCAATCTCGATGCTAATACCTCCACAATTCGGATCTGCTCACTTTCCTGCACATGCCTTTCATCACCACCATCCATTCCTTGCCTTCGTTGTCAGAGCGCCATCGCAGATGTTCAATGCATCCAAGACCGTCCCCTGAGGTACACTGGAAGTATAACATGCATCAGCACCTTTCTGAGCGGCATCGAGGTTGGCAGCAGTATCTTAAGGATGACAATGACTTCCTTAATAAAATTGCAATTACTAACGAAGAAGAAGAGGCTTTGGGAATCCCAGAGAATTAACGAGGTGTTTTAGCTACTGCATCGGATTCATATGACGCTCGTTACATGAATCACCTACCATCTATTCAGGATCATCACAATGACTCTCCCCGCCGGTTGCGCACCCCATGTTCAGCTGATCCTTCAATCCCATTACCTACATTTGCTTTATAAAATCTAATAAATAGTTATAATTCCTGTATTCATTACTTCATTGCGTATTACATTTCTACGCACTGGATGATTGCCGTGAAGCCGGCTAGATGACAAAGCATATCTGCCGAGGACATGCCGCCTAGTGGAACATCCCGAGGACCCTAGTTGGACCCTAGATCCAATGTCCGTTATTCCACGATCTGTCACCTCTTGGCTGGAGTAAGCTAAAAAAAACTGTTAGTTGTGAAATAAGAAAGTAAGAATTCTTACAAACGACGTCGTTTCTCACGATGATCGATTTATTACCCATGACACCGCCAAAACGGGTACGGTATGTAACAGGTCCGGCATTTCGGCAACTGTACCCGTACTTGTCAAACCTGCGCTGTTTACCGCGGGTTTACCCATACCCATCCCTATCTACAGGTAATATTCCTCTCTTCGATCTATACATTGATGACATGTACATCGACCGATTGTCCCACCACATAGTACATGCCATTTACCACATCAGATCAATCATATAGTAAGGACAAAATTAACTACTATATGTGTGCAGATTATGCAGGTCTTATCCCCCTTGAAGTGTTAGGAGTGCATGAACATCTTAATATTTCTATAGACTGAATTTGGTCATCACAACCATACAATATACTAGTACTTCTTATCCATTTGGATATCATAAATACAGTTATTTGACCATTTGATGAAATACATGGCAGATAAGAATTTATCAACCTGTCTCCTTTTTCATTCATTTTCCTGATGGTTGGCAGTTCACAAACTGTCCTGGTCTAATTGGCGCTTTGGCAGGAAGCTTCCGTGTCGATGTTCTCACATCTTTCCAACATGGGGTTGTAGAATGATAAGCATGTTGCTTGAATGCCTGTATATTCATGACCACAATATTGCACTTTGCACAAATTAAGCAGTACTGAGGGGTGTCACCAGGGGCTAAAAATGATATTAGTGTTGAATGAACATGGAATCTGTCCTTTCTCTGTACTTACAATTGTGACTGGGAAAATGTTTATCAAGTGCAGTCTGCCTATCAAAAATTCTAGAGCATTGAGTACATGCATGAAAGGGTGTAACCGGTTGAATGGATCCATCTGTTAGCCAAGATAAATAATTAGACAGTCATTCAGAAAGTGGAAGATTCCCACCCGAGTTAATGGAGCATTTCAACGGAATAAACCCAGATGGAATTTGAGGAACATTTTCAGCCGGTTGACTGTTGACTGCCTGTAATTCGCTGTGATTATCATGATTGTCCGAGTCATCCTTAGATGATGACACAATTTTTTCGTATATAGCTCGTTTGGTGCCAAGATTCGGAATACCCAGAAAAGACATATAATCTGAGATCAATTATCACTGAGTCTATATTTTGAATGCTAATTGTCATTCCTCCTCACGCTTCATATCATCACTTCGGTCATGAACCACTCTACTTTGAGGTTTGCCTGAGTGCGATGGGACTGGGATAGCAAGAACTTGAATGGCCTGGCCAACCACAGATAATATAACAATGGAAGAAAGATGCATGTAATACTGTTGTATGGTAGAACTGGGGGTGGGGAGTGGGGATTGGGGGTGTGAGACCAGCTGAAGGGTCCTAAGTGACTGATGCAAACAGATATACCAAGCAGGAAGTTACTAACTTATTCGAAGAGGCAGCATGTTCAATTTCCCGGTCCAGATATCAGTCAAGTTCAGAAGTCCATCATCCATCACTGAGGTGCCATTCACATATCAGAAGCCTGAGGTTTCAGAGTGTTACTAGGTTTCATTAGGGGTGCTCAATTCTAAAGTTCATTTGTTCGCTCTGTTCATTTCGCCCAGGTACCGCCAGGCACAGCTGATGAACGCGAACTTTAGAATTGAGTCACTGCACCTGTTCATTTCCCAGTTCAACAATTAAGGACAAGCGGAGTTCAAACCTGCCGCACACCTGCCAAGGTCAAGCACTGCTTGACTTGATCCTTTGCTCTAGGTAGCATCAGTAATAGTATAGACAGATTAAATTTGACGTTGTTCTAGGCATCTCAACGTTCAAGTTAATGTGCAGAATATCTGCGTTATCTGATTCAATCAGTATACAATATACGACTTTCAAATGAAGCGGAGCTTGAAATCTAACGAACTCTCTGGCTCGTATCATTCATCAGGCGGTGCTTGAATATGCTGTACCTGAGTGAAACGAACAAAGTGTGTCAACAAACGAACTTTAGAATTGAGCACCCCTATTGTTCAACACACTCATCCGAACATGAATTGCACAGCAACGAACTTGGCTGGTTGCAGGGCCTGCCAGGTTTGTGTTCTAGATATGAGTCATGATTTCAATCCTGGCAAATTTTAATTCCCGTTGCATACCTGGAGCCTATCAGTGTCGCCTCATATGTGCATTCACCTAAATCTTACAACCTTGCAACCCAAAATCCTACCTAATCTTCACAGCGTTGCTGGGTCTGATTCTTTGGGTTGACAAGAATCGTGTGGCTGTTACTAGGTTTCAAATGCACTTATTGGATCCTTGTTGGATCCTTGCGGGGATGTGCGGTGCCAGCAGGCAGTGACAGCCGATATCATGTTGATAGGCCCTGCACAACTGCTCTGTTTTATAGCAACAGTGCCCGGACAGCCCTTTTTTTGATCAATGGATCAGCAAAGCTGTTAGCCGACCATCAAACTGGGTGACTTTCCATAAGGATCTAGAAAAATCTAGAGAGCTAAACTTCCATCCGCCGAGATGCCGCTGCCATATCGGGAATGACATCAATCCTGGACCTGAAAACCAACCTCTATAGATTCTGTGCCCTGTGGTTGCCCAGGCTCCTAAAACCATTCGCTCGAACCGCTCGTATGGGGCTTAATCGACCCAAACTCACGGTTGAGCGGCTGGCAAAAGTCGAATTCGGTGAACTCGGTGATCTCGAATAAACCCTAGCATAGGTGCTAGGAAACTACAAATAATCTCCTGACAATCAGAAATAAACAGCGAGAGATACTGCCGCATACGGTAATCAGTGTTTGTCATTGTGTCCACATCAACAACGCTCGCCAACATCATCGCGCGCTCGTCGTCACAAGTGATGAGCACATCAATACCCTCCTACTTAACCATTTCCCTTCATTCTTTTTACATACATCAACCTTACAAGTATATATGACAATAATAACACTGCTATTTCTAACTAGTAGTAAGCCCAACAGTTCATTACCATGAAGAAGGGGGGTGGGGGTCTTTGACTCTTTGCACTTAGGTATATGGCTCCCTCTTGATCCCCCAATGGACATGATGATATTAATAGGTATGTAGACCATGAGGAATGCCTCTCCAGGTACAGGGTAGGTGATGGTGTACAGGAAGAGTGAAACTACAGGTGGGTAGGGAAGAGCACACCTACTGAGCTTCTGAATGTCCATGGGACAAATGTGAGTATCTGTGTAGGTATTAGGAAAACACATGGAGTAGGGAGGAGTTGGGGCTTGATAATCTCTGGTTATGTGAGAAACTATAGGTAGGTGGGAAGCATACCTTCTGCTGAGCCAATGCATGGCGGTGGGCCAAAATCACACACCTTACAGTGTTTATTAGGAGCAGGGAATAGATAAAGGTAAGTAGTAGAGGTTATGGGCCTATGTATCATGATGAGTGAGAAGGTGGAGTTTGGTGCTCACCACCTCTGAGTCTTTGGTTGTCCATTGTGCAAATCTGTACCTGCACCTGGAGAGGCATCCCCCATGGTCTACATACCTATTAATATCATCATTTCCATTGGGGGATCAAGAGGGAGCCATATACCTAAGTGCAAAGACACCCCCCCTTCTTCATGGTAATGTACTGTTGGGCTTTCTACTAGCTAGAAATAGCAGTGTTATTATTGTCATATATGATATACATGTAAGGTTTATGTATGTAAAAAGAATGAAGGGAATGTTAAGTAGGAGGGTATTGATGTGCTCATCACTTGTGACAGTGAGCATGCTATGATGTTGGTGAGTGTTGTTGATGTGGACACAATGACAAACACTGATTTCTATATGTGGCAGTATCTCTCACTGTTTATTTCTGTATTTGTAGTTTCCTAGCACCTATTCTAGGGTCACCGAGATCACCAAATTCGACTCTTGCCAGCTGCTCAACCATGAGTTTGGGGGAAGTTTTGTTTATTTGTTTTATGTTTGGTCTCATTTGGTCTGATTAGTGGCCTGTGGGATTAAGCCCCATATGAGCAGTTTGAGTGAATGGTTTTAGGAGCCTGGTAGTTGCCTATAAATGATTTCCACCTCGCTTAGCCTCGCTAATTGTGATCATGTGATGGGATCTCTATGTTTTATTTTCTGAAGGTTCCTTTTGGCAAGAATATGATGATCTCCCCTTCCTGTTCCCTCCATGAGGAACAAATAAATGTGTGTGCTGTTTTGTTATGACAAATCTACAAACATTAAATTTCAACTCTGACTGTTACCCCACCAACCTTGCTAGATTTTTTTAGATCCTTGTGGAAAGTCACCCACTAGTCTCATTCCAGACATTCTATCACAGGTGGGCACATATGAGAGCAGAGTGTGAAAAAGAGAAGTGGGTGTTATATGATGCCAATCACTTAGTCACCACTACTTTTGTGCAAAATCCATACAAATTCAAAAGAAATCCCTGATTAATTTCCTCTTGGCATTTTGAGTTTAGACTCAATATTGAGGGAGTGTTTTTCTCCAGTCATCCCTAAATTTGTGCAGTGGCTGACAAATCAGACAATTTAACTGGATATGTTAGCCATTTTGGTACCCCATCAGCAAAAAATACTGTTGCATGTCTGCCCTGGTATGCATGGAATGATGATGCCAGGCAGGTATGAGGCAGGTATACCAGCTACCAGCCATGTATGTCAGCATACCTCTCAACAACAGACTGCTAGCAGCATACCAGGCCATAACAGGGAGGTAGCTTGAATACATGTGGTAGCCTGCATAGTTGCAGTCTTGTAAGCTCAATAAATTGTTGGACATGGCCAGTACCTGAATCCATATCAATGACCAGATCTCACTCAAATTTACCAGTCTGCAAATCCTAGCTCATCCATATCTTCCCAGTGCTCCTCCCTGTCCTCAGCACCAAGCCCATCAGCCATATCAATCTCTCCTCCCTCACCATCATCGTCCTCTTCTGATTCAACATCAGAGTCTCCATATCCAAAATCAAAATCTTCATCTGAATCTTCATCACTGTCATCGCCTTCATCACCTGTGCTGTCTGGTTCTCCATCTGGATTTCCATCAATCAGTTCAACATCAGTAGTGTCATCGACTGGCATCTCATGTTGTTCAAGGTCTTCATCCTTCTCCCATCTTCTAGAGCTGTATTCTTCATTGAGCACATTGTGATCACTGAGAAACTGATCTGTTGCAGTTCATGTGGACTTGTGGCTGACACCTCCACCCTGGAAATGCATGACCATGTCCCAATCGACAAACCTAGTAGTCATCAGCAAGTGCATTAAACAGGAGGGAGATCCATGCACATTGAGACATAGAAATGTCACCAATCCTTGTTGTTTTCACTTGGTAAGCATGCTGTAGAGCTTGGGGGAAGTAAATCCATTGTTTGACTGTGTGCAAACACAGGGATTAAATGAATGCCATGAATGACTTCCCCTGGATCAAGAAAGCCAAACACAGCTGAATCGTTGCCATCTACAAAACCAATGTGATGGAGGTGCTTTGCTTTCCACCCTCCCACATGATCCAGATCACAACCATACCACCATACCCACAGAAACTCCATGCACTGCAGATCCACTGAGCAAGACCCAGGACCACTATATTGGACCATTGCATGAAACACTCCAAGAATTCACCCATACCAGTATGGATGTTTCCCGTGCCTGTCACCTTCATCTTCATGTGAGAGTGTCATGAAGTTGGCATGGGTCTGTGGGTTCAGTGAATCTTGCATTTGTTGCAAGTCATATGTAGTGTAATTGACATGAAGAATCTTGTGCTTGTAGGTACAGTTGTTTGTAAATGTGAGATGGTTCCATTCTTGAGGAGTAAAGTGTGACTTGTCCCCATCAAAATCATGCCCAAGTAAGCAGCCAAGCAGATGATCCTTGAGGCGAGGCAGGAAGTCCTAGAACAATGTAAGAACATTTCATTTCAATGGACAGGCTGCACATACCTTGAGAGCAGGATCATCTTGATTGTCACCAAGCCAATGCTGAAGACTGATTTATGATGCATGTCCATAGAAATATGGTGGTGTTCATGGGGTGGACTGGGTGGTAGAGCTTCACCATCCTTAAATGCCACATGGGGTTTTGCAGAAGTTGCCATTGATTAGGTGTTGCGATTACCATATTTGTGTTTATGAGCCAGAGTACTTGTCCCACTCAGGCCAAGCCCCCTCATCTTGTGCAAAGTCCATTCATGGTGCTGCTGCTTGGTGATTCCTTGTGTAAATTTTCCCTTGTGCACCCACAGATAGAACCTTTTAGCACATTGATGATCCAACTTGCCCTAGTCCACCTCAATTACCCATACCCAATGGTTATCTTAGATATCACTCACCAGCTGCGTGTTGTAATTGTCAGTTGTCCAATATTGCTGAATTGCCTCTGCATAATCTCCAAGTGCATGTGTTTTGTACATTGACATGTTGAATTTTTGCTTGGAATTCTTTGCCTTTGTTGATTTTATATTGGATGATTTCTTCAGCTGTCCTTGTGAACACCCATTTTTCATCCTCACCGCTTTTTCTGCTGGCTTTGAGCAGCCTCCTCAGATGGTAGTTTGTGTGTATCATATGCTTCACAGGTCACTGATTTAAAGTGCTGAAGGCTGCACCCCAGTCATGTCATTGAAGTTTCAAGAGATTGGACAGTCGGTTCTATATGTAGATGTAGCTTGGCCATCAAATGCCACATCCCTAGTTCAAACAGCATTTCCATGATAATATTGTTATGTGGAGCTGGGAACAGGCCTTCAAAAACAGGTATTGTGCACTGAATTTGAATGGTATCCTCAGGCTCACTCCTCCATTACTGTCTTATCATGTACCTGCAGCAGGTCTTCAAAATCTTGTCCTGTGGATTTCTTCATGCCTGATGCATTGTTGGTGAATTTTTAGATTGTATCACATCCAAAGGTGGGAACCTGACAGTATCTATTGTGGGTTCATCAGATAGTGAAGACAAGTGATAACACTGATATCTTACTGTTAATTCAACACCTGGATCCCATCACCACCCATTGCATACAGAAGACACATCAGATAAGTAAAAACGGCTTTCCAGACACCTAGTTCAAACTTGTGCAGGAGCTCCGGTGTGAACATTGCATGGAATTCAAAGCCATGTGGCCATAGATGCTCTGAAAATGCATTCTGAAGTTGACCAAATCAATATACACAGAACATCATTCATGCAAACTAACATACCCATGTCGGTGTTGCAGACTGAGGCCTGAGAAGTCTTATGATAAACACACTGGTAATACTTGTCCCCTTTTCATAGATCCATTTCCTTACTCATTCAACCTGCTTCTCCTGGTGTTGGTATCCATGTGTTTTTGGCTCTCACATTGTTTCTGATCAAGTTTCATCCCCAGGGCTGAGATTTTATCCCTCTGAACTAGACACCAAGGACATGGGCAGTTTGAGAGGTACTTGATACATGCAAGGAGGACTCTGAAGATTTGATCAGCTCACAACATGGTAAAAGAGATATTGAAATACTTCTCGGGGTAGTCAGCCAAATAGATGAAGATACGAGGGAAAAACCATTGAAGAACTCTGTCAGCACATTCCATTACAATTCTGTAGTGTTATAAGGTCTGGTCTGGTTCGGTTTTCTGACCCTATGATGGGTAGGCCGTAACCGTAACTGGTCTAGGACCGACCCAGATATTGGGGGGACCTAACCGGACCGACTAAGACCGGTCTTTTGCAGTTAATAGACTGAAAAAAGACCAGTTAAGACTGGTTTTTGTCATGAAATTTGTCATACTATATAACCTATATGTATCTCAACAAATATTACCCCAAACATTTAACCGTTAAATCAGAAGATACACATTGTAACTCCCCATGGTGTGATCCAATTCTTAAGAGATTCCATCAAGATTTGACTGAGATATGGCCAAAATGAAAGTGCATTGTATTAGTTTGCAGTTTGTGGTTGCAGTTTGCAGTATGTAGTTACAACTTGTCTGGGCTGTTAAATTAATAAAATATACATGGTACAGATGTTTATGTGTGTTATTGTGATGTAATTGATGATGTCTAACTGTACCCCACATTTTATAGCACAAGTTATAAGCAATGTTATTCTGATCATGAAAAATAATGGTATTGAAAATGTATTTGGTTATATCTTTCTCAGTTCTTGACCATTTTGGATGAACCAAGGGTCAAATTCAAGGCAATAAGCAGGGAAATTAGGAAGAATAGCTTCCGTGACCAATAACAGGTTAAGGCCGGTTTACAACGGTTTTTTGCGGTTAACAATGTTTTTCAAATTTGAAAGACCTTAACCTTAACTGCTAAAGACCAGCCCTTAACCATAACTGCTGGTCCGGTTAGGTCCGGTTAATGGTCTTTCTTTGGTCCTATGGACCAGACCTTTAAACACTAATTCTGTAGATGTACACATGTACAAAATCATTGTCAAGCAGCAGCCAGATTGCTTGCAGTGAGTGAGGACAGTGGCTGTGGCAGGGAAATCAAATACTTCATGATAAAAATCCTGAATGGTATTGGCAAGCTGGCCACAAGAGTATCAGTTCAGAAATTCTACTAGTGTTAAATCACGAAAACTCACCTTTGGGATGTATGCTAGATGATGTGCTGCAAAAGAAGTTGGTTTTCCACACATGTACTTGGAGAGATTGCTCAAGAACATATAAATGGGCCAAAGCAATGCTGTACCAAAGCTTGTGAGGTGTCAAATCTGACCAGAGCATCACAGCAGCAATTACAGTCTCCAGTTGGCAGCCAGAGGCATGTGATTGAGCCCATATCTTTTCATCTTCCTCTAAAAAAGCATCGGATGAATAATATTGGCCAAAAATATGCTCAGGTTGTGCATCAGGAGAAGGCATCCAAAATTCCTGGAAGGGGAAAAGATGGTACTGTTCTGCTGCAGTCTCCTGCAGGGCAGCTTTGAGTACCTTGATAAACTGACAATAAAATAGGCTGTGGACTTCAAACTGAGGTGCAGCAGCTTTTGATGTATGCTTGATCCCTTCGTCCAGAAGAGAAATGTTGACACTAGTCTTGATCCAGCCATCATCTGCAGAAAAATGAGAGTGCAGGTCCGATGCTAGATTATCCAACCACTTGGACTCACATGCACCACGAAAGCCAATGAACTCCTCATGCTTGAAGTCATCAGTGAGAATCATGTCATTGACTAGACAGTCCAACTCTCCCAGAGATTTTCAGTTGGAGCCACTATAGAACCACTTCATGAGATGAAATACAGATGCATTTAAGAAAGGTGCAAAGTATTCAGACTTGAGTTTCTGTATTGATGAACCAAAAGAAGACCACCAGGGATGCACTTGATCAGTGGTTATGTCATGGGTAAAGGTCACAGAGTCAGATACATGATTCAGGGTATGGAGTTCATCAGGTGTATAAGATGGGGTTCCTCCTGGGTATGTGTGATAGACACCATAACTGTTGGGTTCTGTTGTGAAGGCAGCTGCCAGCAGTGGAGGAGAGGGTGAAGCAACAGACCCCTCTGGTTCCTTCATACATATATTAGGTGGTGGAGGTGGCAATTCATCACAATAATGCATTGGCAAGCAAATATTATGCAATGGATGACCAGATGGGCAAAGCTCGAGAGGCAGAGTAGGAGCTCTCTATCATGCAGACAGTCAGATGGAACAGAGCTCAGAAAAATAGAACTATATGCACTGGGATTGGCATGTCATCATCCAGACCTACTTCGTCCACCAACTTCTCTTTCTCACCATCCAGCCCATTCAAAACCAAATCTTCCACATTTTGAGCAGGTTTCTCCTCAATCCATTGTCATTTTGCCTCAGCCCTCTTCTCAAGATTTGCTTTTCATGTTTGCAAAAGTCTGGTGGCAGTGGCAGTGATTTTGGACTTGCAATTGTGCTTGTGTGTTGTGAGGCCAGCAGTTGAATCAAACTGGTGGTTGCAGCCAGGACACTTAATGATTGTCACATGAGAAAGAGAAAAATGAGTAGTATTTTCAGTATTGAGAGAATGGGCCTAGATGAAACCTGCAAGTTGTTGAACTTGGAAGTGCGAGATGCATTGTGGTCATGTGACTTGATTGTGTTATTGATTGTGGTTGTTGATCGTATTTTCCTTCCAACTTCCAACTCGATGCTGGAGCCCTCCTCTTCCTCAAAACATGCCTCCAGTGTTATCTGCACCCTCAAGAAGAAGATGGTAGGAATAAAGAAGAAAGAGTGAGTGCCCAGACTGTCATGTCTTCATATCATTCACTATGCTCAGCAGTGCTCTGGCTCCTTACTTGAAGGCTGTGCATTGGATCACATTGTCAATCAATCCATTTGCAGATCTGATGAGGATCATGTATGCAGGAATTTCAGAGAATGGGGATGAAGAAGCCTTGGATGATAAGTAAGTTAGTCAGTTGTCTGTGCTGTTCCATACTGAGACCACTTTCCAGATACACTGCAGAAGAGCTGCTTATGCATGAGGATATTATGAGCCTTGTACCAATGTTCAAGAGTGTTCTCTCTCAATTTTTGGAAGACCCAGACGAGCTGGATTCATTTATTGGATAAATGAGTAATTATATGCACATGAATATCCAAATTTGAACTTGTGGACACAAACTAGCTCAACACTGCATCAAACCATGCATGTCAAGAGGACACTGCTACTAGTGTTTAAAGGTCCGGTCCATAGGACCGAAAAAAGACCACTAACCAAACCTAACTGGACTGATATTAACCGGACCAGCAGTTACGGTTAAGGGCTGGTCTTTAGCAGTTAAGGTTAAGATCTTTCAAATTTGAAAAAACATCATTAATTGCAAAAAAACTGGAATAAACCGGTCTTAACCAGTTATTTTGGATGAACCATGGGTTAAATTCAAGGCAATAAGCAGGGCAATTAGGTAGAATAGCTCACGTGACCAATAACCAAGAACTGAGAAAGATATAACCAAATACATTTTCACTACCATTATTTTTTGTGATCAGAATAACATTGCTTATAACTTGTGCTACAAAATGTGGGGTACAGTTAGACATCATCAATTACATCACAATAACACACATAAACATCTGTACCATGTATATTTTATTCATTTAACAGCCCAGACAAGTTGTAACTACATACTGCAAACTGCAACCACAAACTGCAAACTAATACAATGCACTTTCATTTTGGCCATATCTCAGTCAAATCTTGACGGAATCTCTTAAGAATTGGATCACACCCCGGGGAGTTACAATGTGTATCTTCTGATTTAACGGTTAAATGTTCCGGGTAATATTTGTTGAGATACATATAGGTTATATAGTATGACAAATTTCACGACAGAAAACAGGTCTCAACTGGTCTTTTTTCGGTCTATTAACTGCATAAGACCGGTCTTAGTCGGTCCGGTTAGGTCCCCCCAATATCTGGGTCAGTCCTAGACTGGTTACGGTTATGGTCTACCCATCGTAGGGTCAAAAAACTGAACCGGACTGGACCTTAAAACACTAACTGCTATGCTCAAGCACTGTATCCTTGAATATATGCTCCTCAATCTGGAGACTGACACACTCAAACAGCTGATTGCAAAGTCCAGGCTCAACAGTGGAAGAGGCTTCAACCACCCTGACACTGCCAAAGTGTGAGTTTTGTCTTGGGGGTTGACAATTGTGTGGTTGTGTTTTCACTTGGTTTCCAAGGCATTCATGGAAAAGGTCAATGATGGCTCAATCAATATCCATGCTGGGGACTGGCCCTGGTTTCTGTATGACAACACCGATCCGATAGATCCAGACGCATGGGACAGGGGCCTTTGCAGGGGATATCTCCTCATTCAGGTAGTTGTAATTTTTGAGGAATTCTGTTGTTCTCACTGTGCTTATTTGTAGGTTTATTGACAGATTTTTACTGGAGCATCATCAGTCACCTCTGGTCACCATCAGGCCACAAAACTTCTAAAGCTCAACTCCACGGCCTTACAGAAGTGATGGGGCACTCTATTGCGTATGCTGCCATTCAAGTAAGTTCTGCATATAGTGTCTTGGTTTCTCAAGCAGCCCCAGCCCTGTTTTGTGCTTTCTGCTACAGAAGAATGGGACCAATTTGATAGCCACTCTGACCATGAAGCTTTTTACAATAACATAGTGAACATTTTCAAGATGGACACAAATGATCCATGGGTCACAAGTACATTGGCCTGGTGGAATACGTAAGTTGCAATAATCTTGTCATACTGAAAGCATTTACTTTCATTGATTAGACAAGTCCCTGGATTGGTGGCTGGACCAAAAAAACAGAAGTGAGTTCAACGAGGGGCTGACCCTGGCAGTGGCAATGACCAAGCCATCAATGACATCCTTGTGCAATGTGAAGTGTGCTGAAGGAAAGAGAATCTGCAGGCCCAGGAAGAACAGCAGGCCGACCACACCAACACCCCAATCAAGGTATGCTCTGCATATATCTTTCACACTCTCACTTATGCTGCAGGTACATTGTGATCCAACACCCCCTCATAAGCATACTGCAAGTGTGGGAAATGCCATTGCATTGTCAGGATCCACAACAGTCCACAATGAGTATCAATCTGAGGATGCTTTGGGCTCTGACACTCCAGATTATGATGAGCACATTGGCCCCAAAACATGCTTGCGAGAAGTATGCTTTTATTCATTTTGTTGAAATGTTCTCACCTGCTTTCGAGGTCTATTCCTGGTCACAATCCCCAGCAGCAACACATACCATGATACAACATGAATGTACTGCCTCACCATGTACCTCCTCTGGCCTGAAGCCAATCTCAAGTGCTAAGATAGTCGTCATTCATACTCAACGAGATCAGGTGATGTTACTTTTCTTGTGACACATCACATGCATCATCGTCG
>QLOK01005824.1:0-20457 GCA_003313805.1 Tricholoma flavovirens
ATCCCGATCCATCGAGGGGTGGGCAGCAGAATGCCCGGCGCGTGGGGAATCCGTATCAGGCTATTGGAGTCATCCCTTTAGAACATCAGGTGTGCTTGCTTCTAACTTTTTGTTCCTCAGCAAAATTGACTTGGCACTGAAACCTTGGTCGTAGGCGATTAAGAAAGGACAACTTGACAAGTGGGATTATTGCCTACGCCGTCTCTTTGTGAAAAAAGCGACGCCGCTGTCCGGTGCTATTTCGTGAGCTCTTTTTGATCCTTTGTTGTTAGCTTGCTTCTGACCTACACTCGCCCTCCTCCCTTTCAGTGGCCTTGGCCCTGGTGCGCAATTACTTGTCAAGAAGATTACAGACTCCAACCTACCCGATTCGGAACGGATGGACAATGTCAAGAAGCCTGTTCGGGAGATGACAGTTCAAGACTGGAGTGTTTTGCTCAAAGCATTTGATGAGTGGCCATTTGCGCCAGAGGTATGTTTTGCTCCTGTGCGGTTCTCTGCGAAAGAAATGCTCAGTTTGATCCTGCAGGATCTCTCAATTGGGGATCTATTGACTTGATAAACTAGTTCTTATGGCAGAAATTTGTCAGTTCGAGTTGGAGATCAGGGTGGGTATGACGCCTTCTTCACCCCGATTTCTATGCTTAATGTGTCGACCTTGCTACTCTACTCTCATCGGGCCAGATTTTCGAGTGCCAAAACACTGGCTCAAATTGAATCCTGGGGCTACGACTTAATGTAAAGCTGAAAATTACGGCTTAATATACGTAATCGCTTTGGTTATTTAGCAAGCAGCTTGAACGGCTAAAACATGCACAAGTTTCCGTTGCTATACATCATACCAAAATTGCTTGTATATATATGTAAGGCCTAAAACCCACTCGTGGGTCCGGCGGGAAGCGGCTACCACGGCTAGTTCAAGTTAGAAATTAGACCTAGAATCCTTGTTCGAATATGGGGGGGGGGGGCCAGGCCGTATTAGCCTCCCAAAGTTTTGTGCATCCAAATATAGTTAAGGTATTTAGGCCAAGGCAAGCAATGGATTATGATAGGATTTGCTTTGGTGAGCGCCGCGCCCCTATCAAGCGCACGCGAACCTTTTGCATATATATCTCATTTTGTGGAATGTTGGACGTTGAAGAATGGACTCTGAACAGACGAAAAGCCGATCTGTGCATTGGTAGTTCCTCCTTATTAGTTGCTGGACACAACATCTTGACATGCCAATGCCAATGGGATACTCCATACGAGTCGAGTTGTGGAGCCATAAGTAGATCGTTCGCGTCCGAGTCAAACTTGTCTTCTGAGTTTCATCGCGTACTAGGCGCCGACTCGTTCATCGTGACCACGACCAACTCCTGACCATCAGAAATGGTAGCATCCCCATTTTCCATATTCGCGTTGTCTCATTGATATCTTTCAGCTGCCACTATCTCTCCTCAATGCTGCACAGAACAAACCCATGGTCGGTCTATTCATCCATCTATCTCACAAAAACTCAGATCGAACCTACCCGATACAGTTAGTCGAACTCAAAAATGGCGAGACGTTCAACGGACATCTGGTAAACTGCGACAATTTTATGAACATCACGCTACGAGAGGTGTACCAGACAACAGCGGACGGAGAACGGTTTTGGAAGCTAAAGGAGTGTTATATTCGGGGGAGCACAGTGCGGATCCGCTTTCCAGGGCTTTCCATCCCCTTGGTTGACCGACATTTTATCCTTATGGTGGCAGATAAAATACCTACGTGTCCCTGACACACTATTGGATGCTGTGAAAGAGGAACAAAGCAGAGCAAGAGAGACCGGGAGGGGTGCGCGTGCTCCTGCCAGTCGCGGCGGTGTGTTCTTTCCTCTGCATTGGTTTCAAGTTTGACTGATCAAACATGTATATGGTTGCAGGTCGTGGAGGACCATCACGAGGTATGTTTTCTTGATCAGACATCCATGTGCGAGAGGCTGATGATGGGATCAGGTCGTGGCGGACGGGGAGCACCAACGCGTGGTGGAAGAGGCCGTGGTCGTGGTGTTTAATCGTTGGATGTTGATGGGTGGCGTACGATCATGTCGTGGTCAAGGGGTGAGCTTGAACTGTCATTGCTGTTATCGTCGTGCTTGTGAAAGATTGCTTTGCACCGCGAGAGACGATTTCCGGTGCCTCGGGCTCTGGTGTTCTCGATACAGATATTTTATTTTACAGCTATATTATATCAAGTACTCGATGGTATGCGTGTTATACAGTGCATATGCAGTGGCATTCGTGTATATGTTACGTTTGCCACCTGTCCTCCGCGACGTCGGATAACACTTGGAACTTCAGCCTATTCGGTTTGTCCTCATCTTCAAATTCTTCGAGGACCCATTTCCCCTGGAGAGGCCGCATCAAGTACTCTACATGTTAATAATGAGAGTAGAAATCTCACCGTATACAACACCCCACCTATTGCAATCGCTCGCAACTGAGAGCCTTCGGTCCGCAACATGAATTTGGTAGCCTCTTCGACTGTAAATACATATTCTGAACTGCTCCACACCTGCGGTGTCCATTGCACGTGAAGTCTCAAAGTTTGAAGGTGTTTTGCGCTGGCGACTGCATCCTTGATCGATTGCTGAAAAGAATGGGTGTCAACGTGGTAGGTCATTTGTTTATCATCTTGTCAACTTACGAGATCCGGACTAGTAACCGCACATACCAAGCTCTCGAGTTTGGGAAACATGGAACAAAGACACACGATGTCTCTTAATGTTAGCTGTGCCTCACCAACAATGAAGTGTTTGAGCGTATTCCCATGCACACGCCCTAGATTCATGATGAACATCCTGGGGATGTCAACGGTGTGCCCCAGGCGAAATGTGAAAGCATGCAGCTTGAAGGTCTCCAGACCCGAGTTTGGCACAAGTTCTTGAACCCATTGGAAGAAGTTGGGAAGGTGACCAAGGCCATCCATAGAGCTTGTCCGCACAGTCAGACTGCGCAGAACTGGACGAGCAGGTGAAGATAGCAGCGCATCCGGCCGCACGTGAGCAGTATGAGCACCTGGATATTCGGTATCCAGCGATCGAAGATGCAGGAGATAAGTGAGGATCCTCGGTATTGCGGTTGCAGGTGCACCCTTCAGACGGAGATCCTTCAACTTGGGAAGTTGTGAGAGCACTGAAATAAGGATAGTTTGTGGAACGCCTGCACATCTCTGAGAAATAGTCAACACGTACGGTCAGTACATGGGTATGGGTGTACACTAACACCTAATTCCAAATGTGTAAGCGTGTCTCCAAGTGATTCAGACCATCCCTGCAAAACTCGCGGGGGGCCTTCCATACACCAAATGGAGATCTTATGCAGACCAGTCAATGCGATGAGCTGAGACCAAACCTGCTCCCCAAGATCGCTATGAGTGCGGATGGTGATCTCCCGAAGTGGGTGCATCCGCACAATGGCAAGAAACGAAAGCAAAATGGGATCTTTAGCTGAGCTATCGTCAATCCATGTCAAGGACTCGAGATTTTTGCAAAGCGCCAGGGCTTTCAATGTATCCTCGGTGATACTGGAGTACCAGGGTAGAGGGGTCCGATGAACAGCACCTATAAACTTAGCGGTCAATCTCCTGCTATGACCAACTTTAAGGACACCGGGCGACATCGGAAACCCCTTTGCGATGTGCAAAGGTTCGACTAGCTGTGGTGAGAACACCTTACCAGTTTCTGTGACGTGCCGCACATGTTGTGCAAGGTCGGGTCTTTGGAGGAGAGTTGCTGAAGGGTGATGAATGAGAGACTACAGGAATACGACGAAAGATCAGTACTCCGCTCATTCGGATGGTACGGTAACGCGACTGTTGATGGCACCGAGAGCCTATGCCATGCAAACATGCCCAGTTCCAAGTTCCAACTCGCGGATCCTGAAATAAACTTTTGCATTGAGCAAGCCCCTTACTTTGGAAATGATGCGAGAATCAAGGGTCCTGTACAATAGCGGCGTGGCGATGCGATTGAAGGTCTTGCTCACGAGAGCACACGCATGCCAGTCTGTGCGGTCAGATAACTGTGCGAGTATAGGTGGCAAGATATCTAGTGGTAGGTCTAGTGAAGTAAAGGGTGACCTGAAAGCAGCCAGTTTAGTACGGCGAGTCATCAGTACTCAGCCAGGACATTCAGGGGACGTACATGCTTTATAGCAGTTTGAGCCTGAGTATATGCATCCGCGAGATCACTGACAGAAGTCTGACCGAGAACGCCGAGGCAATGATCAAACCTTAAACAGCAATTGCCATGTTCTACATTGTTGGCCTTGGTCTAGCCGATGAGAAGGATGTTACTCTACGCGGTCTTGAGGTCCTCATCACACCCTCAGTATTACTCTCATACAAACGTTGCATCTAAGACAGGCCATCAGAAGTTCCTCCCGGGTTTACCTCGAGGCCTATACTAGTGTCTTGATGGTACAAAAGGAGCGTCTGGTGGGTGAGATCAGTTATTCGCGAATGGCCATGACTAACTGGAGCAACACGTCAGGAAACTTTCTATGGAAAACAAATTTTCCTGGCTGATCGTGACATGGTGGAGACTGAGAGTGATCTCATCCTGAAAAACGCAGACAAAGAGGATGTGTCTCTTCTCGTTGTTGGGGATCCCTTTGGGCAAGCTTCACGTCCAATAGTCAATGCAAGCATGCCTGTCTCATCCGTTTCATAAATAGTGCCACGACGCATACAGATATAATTCTACGCGCACGCGCACTCAACATCCCTACACGAGTAATTCATAATGCATCAATAATGAACGCGGTCGGCGCGTCGGGATTGCAGCTCTATAACTTTGGACAGACAGTCTCTCTTGTCTTCTTCACGGAGACATGGAAGCCAGACAGTTTCTACGATCGCATCAAAGAGAACGCTGATATCGGCCTCCACACCCTGGTCCTCCTAGACATCAAAGTCAAGGAACAGAGCGAAGAAAATCTAGCAAGGTGTCGTACGATTTGTCCACATGCTGTCTAGTCTCATGTTATTGTGTCAGAGGTCGCAAGATTTACGAACCACCGCGATACATGTCAATCCCTCTAGCAGTTAGTCAGCTGCTTGACATTGAAACACTCCGATCAACAGGCATCCTTGACCCTGACAAAACACTTGCTGTGGCTTTGTCACGAGTAGGAGGCGGAGATGATAACCAACGCATCATCGCTGGCACGCTGAGAGAATTGCTCAATCATCCAGAAGAGGCATTTGGAGATCCACTACACAGCTTGGTTATCGTTGGTAGACGACTGCATCACCTTGAAGTGGAGTACGCCACAGAATTTGCGATTAATCAGGAAAATTGGAAAACGACTGCACAAGATATATATGGTTGCGCTCTAGACTAAATTCACCTGACCTAACTAATTCAGTGATTCACAAACTCCGCCGATCAGCACACCATTTCTCAAAAGCTCATGGTGTAGCACGTCCGGGCCATCTGGCAAACATCAGGTAGTCAGCAAGATATCCTAATCTAAAAGGGTACCGACCTAGGGTATAAGGAACACTCTCTTACTGTGTACCTGTCTGCAAGCCAAGCAAGGAACCGCTGAGAAAGTTGGGTTGTTAGACCGCATCTGAGAAGCACGAAAACAAACGAACCTCCACGCCTAAGCCGTAGCCCCCGTGTTCACACGTACCATACTTCCGTTGATCCGTGAACCAATAATACGGCGTGGGGTCTATCCCTTCACGCTTGTAACCCGCGAGAAGTTCATCCATCTCGGCGATCCTCATTGAACCACCTATACCAACGACCAGTCAGGAACAAAGGATGGCGAACCCCGAGTCGGATGTATACGTACCGACAGTCTCTCCAACATTAGGCATCAACAAATCACAACTTTCTGTAAACGCATGCTCTGCGTCTCCATCACGAACCTTCTTCATATAAAAGGCTTTCAACTCCGCCGGGAATCCATGCAAAAACACCGGTTTTCCAATAATATCGGTCATCTGCCTCTCAGCCGCCTCGGCAATATCGTCCCCCACTTTATGGTCCACCATGTTGGCTTGGCCTTGCTCATTCTTGATCGTGTTGCCTTCAGCGTCCTCTTCGGGGCGCTGGATCCCATGCTCGTTGAGCCATTTGATGGCGTCAATATAGGACAGCCGCATAAAGGGCCGTGAGGGGGGCTCGAATTTTGGATTGAGCTGCTTGATTAAGGCGGCGGTCGCGGGTTTAGCTAGGAGAATGTCTACAGTCGTGCAAATCTGGACTGTCTGAGAAACTTGGGATGATGTTAGTTAAGGGCGAAGACTTACGATGCTTTCAATGTTATCCATAAGATCGTCGAATGTAATGAAGGCAAGCTCAGCTTCTAGGTGGGTATATTCGCTGAGATGACGTCTCGTATGGCTAGATAACAAGTTATTTTTTGATCCATAAGAGGAACCAAACACAAACCTATTCTCGGCCCTAAAACTCTCCTGAACACAAAATACGTCTCCGAGACTCGGAAGACAGGTTTCTAGATAGAGCTGTGAGCTCTGGGTTAAAAACGCGGGGTGGCCATAATAATCTAATTTGAACAAGGTCGCTCCGCCTTCGACCTGTGTCTGCACCAGACACGGAGGAGTGACTTCAAGAATATCGTGCGAAGTCATAGCTTCACGGAATGCACTCATGAGGTGGGAGCGTAGTCGGAGGACGTTCGACGCCGTCTCGCCTCGGAGGACAAGGTGCCGAAGGTCAGCTTGTTTCGATGGATCCGATTTCTGCAAGAACAATAACTAGTATAGATCAAACAGAAGGAAGGACACGTACTTCGTTCAAGCGGTTGGTAAATGCATCTTCGGCACCTGGTGCCCCGCCCAAAACCTGCCAGTAGTCAACGATGAGCTCGTGGCCTCCTGGTACAGTTTTGCCTTCTGGGACGGCCTGCAATGTTCCAACGATTTCTACTGACGATTCTAGAGTAAGTGTTAGCGCTTGGTATGTGGAAGCCTGGCCAAGTGTTCAAAATTAAATTGCCAGAGGAACCATAGAATAGTACTGACGACTTTGCCGGAAAGTACGGCCTGGAGGTATCCTGTACCGTCTCGGACGACCAAAAAGCTGATATCTTTTTGCCGACGCAACCTATGAACCCATCCAAAGACCCGGACTCGTGTAGATCGCAATGGTGTAAGATGAACAATTTTTGACTGCTCTCTCAATTAGATTCTAGTCGATCGCAGAGAAAACGATTATGAACCTTGGTAGCCTTTGGAAGAGCAGAATCCTCCACTAGCACGATTTTTTTGCTATCTTCCAAGAGCTTCTCCCTCCTCTCCTTTTCCTCCCTCTTCTCCTTGGCTTCTTCCTCCTGCTTCTTGCGTTTCTTTTCAATACCTTCTGCAGTCTTCTTGGCCTTTTTCAAAGATGATTGCGTCGGCTCTTCATATGTCCCCGAAGAACTTTTACGCGTCAGAAATGAGTCGTTTCCACTGCCATGGCTGAACACGGCAAATCCTAGCGTCTGATATGGCTGATCGGAAGTGCCTGTGCCTGTGGCATCCGAACCTGAAGTTTCGTCTACATGTATCGCCGCCATCTGTGGTGAAGGAATCCTGCAGAACTTGAAGGTTAATAATCAATGTCGAGTCAAATCTCGGACGAGTCACGATCGTATCTCGTTATCTAATCGCATTGTTGTTGATGATCACAACATTATGTAATATTTTCAGCCCTCAGTTCGGACTTGAACTTGGGAGGACTCGGATTAATGATAAATATCAGACTCCAAACCAGCCGCGGGCTGCGTTCAACTTTTTTGTTTATGTAAACTTGAACTTGAACTTGGATTAACGCGTCCCAGCGACTGGCACAACTTGTAAATTTGGTTGTGTTTGTGCTTTGATCTATGTTCAATGGGAAATTTTCTACAAAGCATTCCTCAACAACCATGCCATACTTTGGCATTATTCTTTAGTCTATACTATACTACTAATTAAGCTCTAGAGTCTCACACAATTTATTTATTTTTTGGTTGACATCTGTGAAAGTTAGCTTGACCCCTGCCAATTATGTATGTGCTAGCAATATCTCAAGAACTAAAGGTCAGAGAAATAAGCTGAGTGCAGTACAGTGTCAAGGGTAATGTAGGTACTGGTGCTCTGTGCAAAAAATGAGCCCTTATGGCAGTAGCTGGATGACAATGCCAAGTATAGAACTTACCAAAATGGCAATCACACTTCAAAGCAGCATTCAGCCGCCACAAGGGCCCTGGGCTCATAAATTTTGCATTGAAGCCATCACATATATTACCATTTACACTGTAGTTCCCTCAGCTTATTTCTCTGACCATTAATTCTGGAGATATTGCTTGAACATACATAATTGGCAGGGGTCAAGCTAACTTTCACAGATGTCAACCAAAAAATAAATAAATTGTGTGAAACTCTAGAGCCTAATTAGTAGTATAGTATAGACTAGAGAATAATGCCAAAGTATGGCATGGTTGTTGAGGAATGCTTTGTAGAAGATTTCCCATTGAACATAGATCAAAGCACAAACACAACCAAATTTACAAGTTGTGCCAGTCGCTGGGACGCGTTAATCCAAGTTCAAGTTCAAGTTTACATAAGCAAAAAAGTTTAACGCGGCCCGCAGCTGGTTTGGAGTCTGGATAAATATTGGCCTTCATGAATTTGGGGACTAGTACTATTCATCGTAGTTTCCCCGTAACCACCTCTTCTGCGCTTCTGAGTCTCCCTCAAGACTTGACCCCTTGGGTCGCTCACTATGAAAAGGTTACTTACCACTAAAGCACCTAGTAGTACCTAAAACCGAAGGATTCTTTCACAGTAGAACGATTATTGTACAGTATAAGCTAAGGTGGATCTCTAGTTGCGAAGCGAAAGCGATTACTAGCGAATGTTTATATTACGACGAAAAGTCTAGATTAGTACAAGTCAGCCTTTCTTTCGCTCACACGAATGCCAGAGATCCTGGAGTAGATGATCAATTGGAATTCGACTTCGACTCCTGGGTTATAGGTCGACGGAACGGCCCAGTACTTCCCTGCACTTAGGGTGATTTGTGGCGTGACAACTCCAGATATTGCATCATTGTAGGCACCAGAGGTAGCTATATGTCGGCCCAAAGAGCCATCAGAGGATGCTGGAAAAATCGTTATGTTGAGAGACGCGGAAGTAGATGGTCGTAGGAGCTGGAGGCGAATTCTACTATACGTGTTAGGGAGTTGTGTGGCAGGTGAATTTCAGGCTTACTTGAGCTGTGTCAATGAAGGAACACTAATTTCAAAGACAGGATTTCTCGAGTAGCCCTCAGATGATGGTCCTCCTCTGGCACTGTGTGGTGTCCTAAATCGGAATCAAGACAGATGATAAATTAGGCAGAGGGAAATCAATCACCATGCGCCGCGAATAATCTTGGTGTACATTCCAGCGTCCTCCTGAGGGATTGGTTTGATATCGAACGAGTGCGAACAGTCAATTTTCAGCGAAAATGGTCCCATGTAGCGTGGTTCAAATGCAGAAAGAATCATGGTATAGTCCCCCGCTAGTCAAATAACCTCATAAATCACTTAGACGGGTATAACTGCGTACTCACGGACTAAATCTTTCTTCACTCTTGCTAAGCCATAATTATAAGCCCCAGAACTTGCGGCCAGTTCGTTCGTCACCAATCTGAGCGTACGTTAAGCAACAGCACGCAAAATTGCCGAACACAACCCACTCGTCGATCCTCTCGCCCTGAGACCAAACCAGAGCGAGATTGACCGGGATATCTCTGCTAGTGTGCATCATTAAAGTTACCTTTGCTTTAGTGCCTTCAGATGTGGACGTGACATTCTTCGAGGGGGATATTCGGAGATGATATTGTGGATTCAGCATAAACGAGGGATATGTGCAATTGCCGCCGGCGTTCTTGCTAGTTAAAACTCCCTCAATCTGACACAATCGACATCAGCTTCGCTCGTCCAGCATCTATTACCTACTTTGTTCGTGAAAAGGGGTTTGGCGACTTCCTCGACCCATGCAACAATGGGGTTTGTACCAGCATAAACGGTTAATGTGAAGCCTATCTCAGAAGAACCTCCGAGTCTGTCGTAGGAAGCGAAGATTGACAGAACTCCGGAAGCTTGCGACGAGGGTATCCGCGTTTTGACCTGTGAAACAATCATTACAGATAAACGGGGATCCGTATAGAACGACGCACAAGAATATGCGTACTGTTCGTGTACGTACCCTGAAACAGACTACAATAAAACTACGATAACTGTCAACCTAAAATTCCCTGACCTTAGCAGCGATTGTGGTTTGATCAACAGCCTTTGAATAACTTCTGAGCTCGTCTTCAATCTCCACCTCCAAGGATATGAACTCAGTGGTTCGACTTGAGTCAGCAACATGTCGGGTAAGTAAAATCCAAACTTCTTCTGAATGTTCCTTCTTAGTCTCGAAATTCAAGCGCAGGTGTTGGGTTGATGCTATCGAGCAGGTCAAGGTCAGGAATGTATATCAGTTCAAAAACTCACATTCTTCATCATAAGCGCTCCGTCTCCACATCCTGTGAGAGAAAAAATGGTGACGACGAGGTAATAACTAGTGGAGTGGGGAACCCACCCGTGGAATGTTAAAACTTGAGACCATCTCGCCGGATCCCAACTGAGATATATCCCATCAAAAACATTAAGTACATCAGTCCAGGACATTCGCAACATTTCTACTGTCCTTGGCTCAGAGATGAAAAACGTTATGAACCAATAACTCACTTGGCCGTTTGGTCTGGCTCTGCTGTCCCGGCTTAACCCAAGTATCCAGGACACTAAGCGTCGTGATGCCTTCATTCTCATCGACGTCTAGCAGCGAGTTAAATATGTAAGTCCCCAATGCAATAAGACAACAGGATGAACCTGTGACAGCGTAGCTGTGTGAAGAGAGCACTTCTATACCCTCCCAGATGATATTTGAGCGCGCGCCCGTACCGAGAGTCACAACACAGTGACCTGTTGTATGATAAGAAATGTATTTAATTCTAAGCATGAATAGCTGACCGTTCTTGAACCCGTGTAGGACCCTTTCCCAAGTCTTCTCGCGCTCAAATCTGGATCTATGAATGATTTGAATGAAATTAGATTCCGTAAAGCAGGATTACTGGACTTGAGACTCGTACCCTTTAATCTCAATATGTTCCGGGATCCAGCCCGCAATGGCGCTAGTTGACATAAGGTAACTTGTGAGTCAGTAGGAAGCTGGATAACATACTGGAGATCGATACAGGAATTGCTGTACAGCGATATCAGCAACACTATGTCAAGGGAGGAAAGATACTGACGATCCAGGAAAGTCATATCCACCCATGAGTTTCATATACTAAGGCCAATAGTCAGAGAGAAACATATATGTATGAAGTGGGAGCGAAACGAACCCCTTTCTCTAACATGCTCGGCCAAGTTCTGAATGAACAAGAATTTCCTCCATTGGCAGAAGGAAGCACGGACATACACATTAACGTTCCGTCAATAGGATGATACGGAAGTTTATCGTCGATGACTAAGGAGATGATTGTAGCAACATGGAAAAGGAAAAGTTCCGTGGAAATACTCACCGATCTTCAGAAGAATCAAACCAGCTAAATCAGTTTACATTCGTCAAGCAGATGCTACTCACGCGTCTCCAGGCCCCATTAAAGAAAATCTTGATATCATACCCACCTCGTAGGCAACCTAGTTGCAGATCTGGTGAATTCGTTGCAACCCGAATTTGAGTACGTTCATCCAGGTGGTGCACTGCTGAATCTGCCAGCTACAGAATGTACATGTCTTTATACCACGAAACGGGTCACTTGTAACTTACACTTGATCCAAATCTCCTTGCATGTTCTAGACATACAGAAATCGATGCACATACGGAACAATCCGTAACAATGTGCTGCAGAATCTCTTGTGGAAGGATAGTTCCGCGTAGAGGCAGGGAAGAGGAGTCGGCACATTCCTGAGGGCGGCGCCAGATAGGCATGACTTTGGATTGTTCTGGCGATAATTTAGGCTGTCCATCGATATCACTATATTATATTCAGTTCCTCTCGGTCAGATGCACCACATAATCAATCAACAAACTGATATAGAGAATTTGCCGAAAGCCCTGATGGAAGTTCGTCCCATAAAGGGAAAACTAGGCCGTTAACAGTCCCGCCTTTCTTCAAAACATAGAATTGTTCTTCTATATCCTCATGATTAGATTTCTCCCTGCGAGAAATAAAGTCACGTACGTTTTGAGAAATGGTCGATACCAATAGGGGTAAGGCACAATTCTGAAATAATGGGCTCTCCGGACGAGGCTGCTGTAGCCTGAGATCTAGACGATTTCTCAACAAAAGCTTTGATCTTCTCAGCACGCTGCAAGGCTTTCCCGGCATTTCCTTTCCACCTTGAAGAATCCTTATCGTTTCCCTTGTTTAACCGGCTTAGATGTAGGTACAGTTCGGCTGATTTGACATAAAACTTAAAGGCCTGATCATATTCCCTGGCCAGCTCGGCCTTTGCGGCCTTAGCATAAGTGGACTGAAGAAATTATCATTGAGTTTTAAGCGATCGAAATGAACGGTTTTGTAGCTCGCACCTCTGCTTCATGTGCATCAGAAGAACGGTCGACTTTGTGCATCAGCAAACGGAGTTCGTCATGAGCAGCTGTTGAATGAACTTGAAACTACGGATTCGTGGATGGGCAAGGGAATCTGGCAAAAGCGCTCAGCGCTCAGTCTCTCAGTAGCTCTTGGCAAGTTACAAGTTGAATGCTTTCGTGGCCAAACACAACCAATTACAGAGTCCTGTCTTTCAAAAATAGATACACTCTATATATATAGTATGAACGACATGTATCAACATTTTGACGGGGAGAGGAAAAATTCGTTAACTCGCTTCAAAGTCGTTCTTGAAGGGTTTGCAAGCGGTCGGCTCGAAATAATCCATTCCAAGCGAGTACGAATTGATTTTTTGTCAGCTACATGGGTGGTGATTAAAACATCTGCCAGTGACGAGCGATGTAAGCTTCTCTTACGGTTATTATCCAGCTTTGTAGCAACGTAGTTCCCCTCGTCGTCAAAAAATTGCTGTAGTGCACAAAGAGCAACACCAACGCTGATATCTCGTCCTGTGTTGCATGCGACACAGACACGCTTTCCGCATAGTAGCTGTTGCCTAATGTATTCAATAGAAGGTGGAAGGGTTTCTTCCAAGAAATGAATGCGGCCTTTCTTCCCTTCTGTTACCTGTATTCGAAGTATCGTTGTTTGGATGGGGAAGACAGGTAAGAGCTCGTCTTGTTCGGTGTCTCTCGAAGTCAATAGTAGAAGAAACACAGTGTTCATCAGGTCCAATGTCCACGCCAAGTCTTGGGATAGAAGATCGGATATAGCACAAATGAGGATATGCCCACACACCCTCGTTATGGGAGTGGGTGGATTACAGACATGTCGGGAGTGCCTTCCGGACACTAGAGCTGGGATCAGATGCAGCAGCTCAGCTCGACTGGCCGCCAGGATATCGTGCTTGTGTTTCCAGAATAATTCTGGGGTTAGCCCCTTCGTTCTTTCATCAATAAAAGATCAAATGTATAAGGAAGAATTTGTTTACCATACTCCAGAGCTCATGATCATCTCCAGAGCCCTGTATGTAAGAAAAACCCACAGATCTCCGTTCCGTTCCGTGTTCAACTTGTCTCGATGCCGATACACAGATTACAGGAAGGAACGCCCGGCCCCTTGAAGGAAGCAAGGGAAAGTTGGTGGTTACCGGAGTAATCCACAAAGGTCTCAAAGGGCAGGGTAATTTTGGCAGATCGAACGATGATTGCTAGTGGCAAAAGGAATATATGAATAACTTGACCATTCAATCAAAGAGCCAAAGTCGTACGACAAGCGCCTCCGCCCAGTCATCTAGTCGTTTCTCAATCTGATGGTGCTCTTGGTTACTAACTGCGCTTGGAGGAGTATATAGGGCGTTGTCCCATTCAGAGGTCAAAGCCCCTGAATAGCGACGAGCAACTGCACGATTGATCACCGCACACCAAATCGGGACCGTTTTCGACAGTGCATCGGGAATGCGCTTTCCTGCCCTAGTAGAATCTACCAGCATCACGCTTGGAACCGCGTGAACACATGAGATATAGCAACCAAGCAGATGAATTACCCGTTCTTGTCCACAATTAGAGGCAAAAGATGTAGGTTTGCCCGTCGCAAATTGAAGCTCCAATTTGAGAAGTGTCCATCGGTTGATTTGAAATATGCAGGCGTATTTCCAGCCTTGTGGTAGCAAATTCCCTCCGTGATCGAGACGAGGGTCATGATGTGTGGCACCTACGATAGCGGGATCCGAGTACCATGCACCACAGCGAAGGTTAGCTCCAAATCGATGTTAATCGCGACACAGTTGCAGTCGACAAATAGGCCTTACCCAAGAGAGGGATAGTCGGATATACTTGATGTACGCGTTCAATAAAGGCAGCATCTTCAACTATGGAATGGAGGCGATTGAAGATATCCGAAGACTCCTTCCGCAGATATTCTAGAATATGACTGCGATTACTGAGCCCATCGAAGGACACATCTTCTTGCTCTGGGCTAACAGGGATTGCGGCCATCCACACTGAGCTTATAAGTACTAGAATAAGTCCAAGTCAGTTACGGTGAATCCTGATTAGTAAGATTTCGATTTACCTTCAAGTTGAAGTTGGGCCCCGGGCCCCGTCTCGTAGTTATAGAGCAATCAGGCTATTGAATCTCATTGCCAATCTCGAACTCGAAGGCGCTGGCGACAAGGCTAATACAAGATATCTTAGCGACGAAGTCAAAACCACTACGATGTTGCCCGATGTCCAGTCCTGGTCATCTGAAGACCAAGAATTCGTAGTACACATAGTCTCTATTCAACCATACGATCAAACACTCCCGTCTATCAAATGTTCCATTCTACTGGATGCACGTATGGTTCCGCTGCTGCCCAAAAGCCTGGTGCAGAGACGACCTCCTCTTCAACCACTCTTCGAGATCAAGAACGCTGGGGATAAAGGTGCCGGCATGTTTGCTATGCATGACATCCCAGCTGGTGCTCTTATTTTAATCGAACACCCCGTGATAATTACCCCCGCATCTATTCCCTTGGCAGATAGATCTGGTGCGTACAGGGCCCTATTTAACCGTCTTCCGCCAGTTGCGCGTCAGGAGCTTCTGGCGATGACAAACTGTCGATCACCCGAAGAATGTAGTACTGTGGAAGAAGGAATTGCACGCACAAATGGTACCGGGATCGACCTTTCGTTCCCCCCTTCAATGAGCAAGGACCCAACAGTCAAAGAATACGGAGCTGTTTTCTTGAAGATCAACAGAAGCAATCACAGGTACGAAGGGTAATCCCCGTTGCCGACGACTTCATAATGACTTTTAGCTGTGGTCCAAACGCAGCTCATAAATGGGACATGAAATCCTTTTCTTCATCGTTATATGCTCTGCGGCCAATCAGAGTTGGAGAAGAGATTACCATGATGTACACCGATATAAGTGCGTCTCGCGAGGTTCGCCGACAGAAATTGCGTCGGCTCTACGGGTTCCATTGTGAATGCGCATACTGCGACCTCCCAGATGATCAAGTCGTCGCACATAGCGACCTTTCTCGAGCCAAGCTGCGCGATTGGCGACACACTCATCCCGGATATTGGAAATGGTCAACCGATTTATGTAGAGCAGATGATGTCGTAATCAAATCCCATCAAGAAGCTCTCACACTGATCGAGCAGGAAGGAATGTATGGACTGCAATGCCTTTACATGGAAGAGATCATGCTGAGCTATGCGCTGTTGGGAAATGAGGCTCAATTCCGAGACTGGGCGCAAAAACTGTTAGATCTGTGCACCTTTCAAGACCCTGATTTGGCGGTGGATTTGAGGAAGTGGCTGCAGAATCCAACCACGATGAAGAAATGGGCATGGAGAAAAAAACAGCGCATGCGTGAGCGGTCTTTCTCTCTCTTGCATCTGTGAAACTGATCCTATCTGGTTTAGAAATGGAAGGTGGTCGAAGACGCAATACTTCCGTATCATCTTCTCCCGAACAGTTCTTATTGACGTTGTTCTAAAAACAGGGCGAGGATAACGGAAATAGATGGAAGTCACTATAGGGAGACTGAGACATTTGCGATCTTTCGCCGCATGAGCAATGCAGGACAACTGGTTGTTAACATCTTCCGACCACGGACTCTTTTGGCGTTGTGTCATAGGCTCCACATACAGGCTAGACAGATACAGGCGTATCAGTTACTCCGTCGATCAGTAACACTCTTGGCATCTAGCTGATATCACACAATACCATCCTACAGGTGGAGGAGCTCCTCATATAGCCCTTCACAATTTCGTGGTCAATGTCTGACAGCCAAGCAATATTTCCGACTGCTAAAGAGCACAATCGGTTGCTTGTTTTGACTAGTGCCGGCAGAAAGAGGGAGCCGCCGATACATCAATTACTTGAGCGAATGATCCAAGATTCCTCTCGGACAATATCCACCTGTGGATTCTCCTGCGAAAATCATTTTGCGCCACTGCCGAAAAGTACCAACCCGGAGGATGAATGGTAATATTTCTGCTGTCGTAAAACTGGTAACAATCGATCCCGAGCTGGCGTGCGTTGTTAACACGACTTTTCGATGAATCATCCAAACAGAATGATATCGATAGCGAGCACATCTGTCATGCCTTGGACCATTTCTCCGTAAATGTAGCGAGTTTTCGCTTCGTGCGCTTATTTTTCATCAGGGAGTCCAGTTCCTATGACACCGAATCAGGGAACTCGCATTACATCTATTCTAAAACATACCTGCTGCAACCGACCAACTTGGTTGCTTAGATTCTCACCTTTCCTTTTTGCTTCATCCTGCAGCCGTGAAACTTCTGGCGGGAACGCGAAGGGAGGGGATGTGTTTACGGGGGAATGTTCATAAATGCTCGAAAGGAAAGGGTGATGCATTGCTGAGCTGAAAAACAAAGGTTAAAGCGTAAATACGGGAATAGTTCACAATGGTAATCTTACAACGACGATAGAGCCAACGGGAGGTCCTTGCTCCATTTTTCTTCTCGATCATCTAGATCTTGCGCTCTTGCAACAACACCACGCAATTCATCTAGGATATCGTTGCGCTGCAGGAGGACAAGAGGTGGAGCGTCGGCGGCTCTCATGTCTACATGTTCATGTGAGTGCAAGGAAAACACGCTAAAAGTATCAAGCAAACCTTTCAAGTTCTTCAATAACTCCATCAGTTTAGTTTCCAAATTGTCATCTGCACATTCCTCGGCAGATTTTGGACGTCCAAGTTGGTTATTCTCCTGGGCAACCCGAATGTCATCAGCGAGTTCCTCGAGTTCAACTCCGAATGCCCCTAAGAGCGCCTCTGAATTCCTCATTCGCTCATCGGCGGAAGAGAGGGAGTCGTGAAGGCCATTGAGGGCCTTCATGAGGTCTTCTTTATAAGACAAGATCGTCTAGAGCGCGCATTGAATGCGGGTAAATGGAGTGCCGTCAGTGCTACATACCGCGTCCAGGAGTCTTTCCTTCGATTCAAGTATCTTCGCCTGATCAAGAGACCATGCCTTTTCCAGTTCTCCACGGACATCCAGGGATGAGCTAGTACTGGTACCATCTACGTCTTCTAGCATCTGTTGCAACACATTTTCTCTTGGGTCTTCAACTTCCAGGAGTTCACACATGTCATGTATCTGCTGTTTAAATGTCGCTTCTTTAGCTGACTCGATGAACTGGGGATTTAGAGCAGTGTGTAATTGGCTGGCCTCGATATTGACTTCCTCTGCACTTGGCAGGCTATTTGCGCTATGTTCTATTCTTTCTAGATCTGAATTGTAGAGGCCCGCGATTGAGGAACGGATGGACGCGAGATGACCAAGTGATGCAACTGCAGAAACCAACTGGCTCGTAGTGTCTAAACAATATCTTAGCTGGTAGGTAAAAGTGAAATGTATAAGCCACAAACTGGGTGAGACATCAGCATGGTCAGATGTACATCCAAGTCTTTGGAGAAGGGATAAAGCATTCTCCATAGTTGATGCTATAGTCGCATCCGACTAATGTATACATAAGTAGACGTAGTAGCGAGGTATGGCACGAAATAAGTTACTTGTATGGACAGCTCTGCAAGGCGCTCCTGGGCTTGATTCATCAGTTCGGTTTCCCTTGCGATTGCATCCTGGAGAGATGTTATTGTTTTAGACATGGCCTGGGACACTAGCCTAAAGCCACCGATGTCAAAGTGGATTCAAGGGAGTACGTCCGTCGGATAAACTTACTTGGTTTGACGAAGACGCGATTTGAGGATTTCTGTTTCCTCTTCGAGGAGACGCGTCTCATTGTCAATGTATTCTGTGTGTTTGCTTCGTATTCCAGATCAGCATGTCAATTTCCCACTGATACAACATGGCCTTACTTAGTACGTGAAGGAGGAAAGTAACCGATGGTTGGGATGAGCGTAGCCACATTTGTAACATCCGGATGTATCCTACGCGGTCCAGCGTGGTTCAAACTTGGCAACTGTCAAATGGTTATATCGTTGTACAGCGGCGAAAACACACATGTCAACTTCTTCGGCTTCCAACGCGATGTTTCGCAATTCCGCTTGGTGAGTCTCGTATCTGTCGTCAGTTTCATCATCCGAAAGTTGTGCTGCAATCCAATCCACAAGTCTCTTGCCGGCAGGGAGATCAATCGCCCATTCAATATCTTCCGCCTGGATAGATGGACCGCCAAGTGCCGTAATGATGGCGGCAAGTTGGCTGGGAGCGTGTTTTTTCATCATGCATCGACTCTAAGTAACGTTGCTCGAATTCACTGACGAGAAGTTAGCACTGTCAGTGTCACGTCGGACTCGGAAGTTGTTGCAATTACACGACAACTCATTGTGTTCAGTTGAGATCACGTGGAGATCCTCCAAGTACCTCAGCGGCTCAGCCTGAGGCTGGACAACTGGAGGACAACTTCAAATGAAAGGTCAGGCTACATGTAATCTGGAACTTCGAAGGGTGCGTCGCGCTGATATCATGATATTACATCCCTTAAATTAGAATATTTTACATCAAAATTAAATTCATCCGCCTTAAAATCAATGTTATCCTCCGACCCACCAAAGGCCAGGTTCTGTAACCTAGAGGAATCGACGTAATTCGTGCTCGAGCTGTTGTCATTGATCCGATTGTAGAGTATTGTCAAGGAGCCTTTTATGTTCTGAAAATTCGTTCTATTCCTTTGTTCAAACAACCAACTGATTGTTCTCATTTGAATCCCTTTCAAAGGGGGTAATGGCTTTGGCAGTCTCCTACCCAGCCGCAGTTCCGGGGTAGGGAGAAAGCGGTACGCAATTGAAAATCCTAGTACAAAATGTATTTTTAGATGAGACGGCAACTTCCACAATTTTAAACTCCATACTTTTAATTTCTCCAACCCCTACACAGTGGCTGGCTTTTTACAACTGTAAACAACTCAGCAACACGCCGTCCGTGGCCGCAAAGCTTGAAGAAAACAACAAATTTGTATGGTAAGGGTTTTGATGGGTCCCGGTCATTAGGAATGAGAAACGAAAGATCCTTGTAGCTGTTGAGCGGATATTTAATCTTGTGAATGACGAGATGAACATTGGGCCGGTCATTGGAGCGAAGAAAGAGGTAACTGTTTTCCATACGCATGCCAAGAAATCACCAAGGACACGAGGGGGTAGTGTCGCAGATGTGATGAAAAATGGGATTCTCCTCGGGATTAGATGTCGAAGATTTCCTGCAGACTTGTACTCTGGATGGAAGTCCCCCCACTTACTTACACATTGAGATTCATCCCAGATGATGCTGATGACCTTTGACATGAATTTCTTATCTTCCCATAGTTTCTCGAAGCCTCCGCCAGTTTTTGATATGGTTTCAACATTGGTGACAACTGCCCGATGCTTCCCTTCAGAAATTGCCTACAAGTTTACCGTTTAGGATGTCTGGGAACACATTGGAGCTGCAGTTCACCTGGAAGGTTGCTGCCGTAGCTGTATCTGCTGTTACTGATACACCATTGTGTCGACATTCTGCTTGCCCAAGATATTCAGTGGAGTGACAATAATTTGGATGCCTTCAGGAATGAAAACAAGTGGCATCCAGAATGTCAGAGTCTTCCCAGAACCTGTGGCTGAGATAGACACAACATCTTTGTCATTTTTCAATAGTGCTTGAACGACACGGATTTGCCATAAGCAAGGACGTTGGTGAAAAAGGTGTTCCACCTCATCACGAATCTCACTAAGAAGTAGTGTATCAGATGTTCGAGACTGATTCATCGTGAGCGTGTGTTTGGAAGGATGCCGCGACGCGACTTGAAGCAGCCGCTGTGTAGGGGTTGGAGACATCAGTGAATCAGGGAAACAAAGCGATGCCATTCCATTATTTGTAGTTGTG
>QLOK01005824.1:20539-57095 GCA_003313805.1 Tricholoma flavovirens
CGTCTCATCTAAAAATACATTTTGTACTAGGATTTTCAATTGCGTACCGCTTTCTCCCTACCCCGGAACTGCGGCTGGGTAGGAGACTGTGGCTTTGGGCCACTTGTTGTTGTCGCATATTCCTACGAGATGGTGGAGAAGAGTCTCTAATAAACGTTGTTGAATTGGTATTTGGACTTGCGGTATGGTGTGTGTAGTAGCCGAGGTGGGAGACTAGGTGTCGGAGGTGATTGAACTTGCGAAAGATGGTACATAGGAACCAAGATACGACGCCGGCGGAAACGACGGCAGGCTCGTCGAATGGCCAGTGCCAGCATAGATAGAGCATAGACCGGGATCTCTCACAACGTGACTCTTCAAGTTATCCCTACGCTGGAGTGTCGTGCAACAACCATCCGGGTGTCAAGACATGCTAGATGCCGACCGTAAAATCGATAAGCGGCCCGTCCAGAGCGGGGCGGAAAGATCTGGAGTATGATGTCATCTATAATTGGGGAGAGTCGGTGAATGTTGGAAGAAATGTCACCGATTCTGATCCTTATGGATATCTTCCCAACTCCCAAGGTCAAACATCGAAGGCAGGGATTTCCACACCTTCTCTCGTCCCGCTTGATGCTGTGATTCCATTTGGGACAAGCACTTCTGACAGACCTTCATGGAGCTCCACTTCGCATAAATCTCAAGCGGGTGAGGAGTTTTCCTGAGTTCTTCCGTCTCCCGCCAATCCGCAATTTGCGGGGGCCTCAGCTGGCATGTGTTGATGCAGTTCGGGGCACGAACTTGATCAAAGCGGAATGGGTGCGTGTGACTCTTTTGGGCCTCCCACAGACGTTCCTTTCCTGCCAAACAAAGGGCTTTATCACGCCAAGAGAGCACAGTGTCAGCGAGAAGGTCGTCCATGGCGATGTGTGTCGAGATGTAGAATGCCCAAGGGAGGATCTCAGGGACGTTTGTCTCGCGCGCTAGAGGGATAGCACGGACGATGGCGGGTGGAGTGTATTGGTATCCAGAAGCAAGGAGGGCATCGCATCCAGACAAGGTGGAGGGAAACTTGGTGCGAAGGACGGTTATGCACTTCTGGCGGAGGAGAAGAATATTGTATTTCGTGCTAACACGGAGGATACCGGAGATAAACGAAATGAGAGTAGAGAGATTAGCGTCGGTAGTGAGCTTGTCGAAATGGCTGGATGCGGCATATATGTGTTGGAATCCTGAGACATTTTTGTAGAATGATAACTCACAAGGGGTTGTACAGAGCCTTCATCACGTCGATAAAGTCAGATAGTCCATCCGGCAGGTGAACTACAGGGCATCCATCCATAGTTTCGACACCATCCTGAGGCTGAGGTACCGTGAAGAGGTCTGCGAAAACGTCAGAATGCTTGCTGAGGATTGACTTGTGAATCCGGAAAGCAGTGGTCCCAACTATCACGATCACGGATCCATCTGCAAACCAGAATTCAGAATGTCGAGATATTGCTTGTGAACCAGTTCCAGCAACTTGAAGCACAGATGAAACTTTATCCATCGAAGCAACAGAAAGAGCAGCTCAAAGCCTTTGAACAAGCGAGCTTTGACTCTGAAGGGGCGTATCCAGTGGGCGTACGGCAGTGTCTGTCCTAAAATTAGATAGGTCACGCCAACGCGCTCTCGTTAGTTCAGCTCAGTGTCCTCATGGATATCTTCCGAATCAGCAGACATCAATCCTATAGATTAAATATAATGGCTCGAGCCACAGAATAAATGTAAGCAAGCCAGAAATCTGTATGATGCTTAACAACTAATCCTTCTCGTCCGACTGTTCCCGATAGGTTGCATCAACGGTGATAATCTAACTCGCCCAACAGAAGGCGAGCGCGACACCGGGGATTGTAAACTCCTTCTTCTTTCTCCTCTCCGTTCCATGACACCACCTACTTCATCTTCCCAAAAAATCGATGCCTTTCCGTTGGGCTTCGGCGTATTCTGATTGCGATCCTCCCGTGCACGTCCCCGCTCGACGGCCGCCTGCCACACGCTGCGGAGTGGTCCTTCTTCTTGTTTGATATTAGCTTCTATGATAAGCTCTTCCATCTCCTTCATTAGTGTCTGTATGATAGGGGTCGGCGTCTCTGTAATCTGTGCGTAAGATACATATGAAAAGAGAGGAAGGAACTAACCCGGCGTGGACGATACATCTGAATAGTGCGATGCGGGAGAGGTGGGTGTAACAATTGGAAGTTCGTTAGGCAATTTAATTGGCCTTGGCCTCGCAAAACTTGACACACTTTCGTGTTCCTCTGCAGGGGACACGACGCTGTGCAGGACGGTATTCATCATGATGGACGTCTCTCGATCCGCAATCATTGAGAGACCTGCAAGCCGCTCGGCTAATTGCCTGTGCTCCTGTGGAGATAGCTGAAAGTCGGATGAGAAAGCTGAGAGGAGGACGGGAACTACACGGGAGAGAGCAATAGACAGAAATAGAAAAACTTGGTGGAGGAAGAGAATGTGTTGGTGTGTAATACGCTGTGGAAAGAGATCGTGAAGGATGGTATGGGTTGTATATGTTGATCCCGTTTGGAATGGGAAGGTAGAGGAAACAAGAGTGGGAGAGAGGATCAGGCTCATTTCGGCTGCGAACAGAGCAGCGTAGAGGGTAAATCGCCACTAATAAAAGTACATTGAAGAGATGCTTGAAGACTATCTGGGGGCTTACGAAGGAAACGGGGCTCTTTGAGCCAACGAGCGACCAGAACACCAATGCCGCACCAAGAACTATATGGTATCCCGAAGACCGCATTAGACCAGTACGGATATATTCACGCGTCGTACTACAATGATTCCACGAAAGAACGTCTGGCCCAAACCTACAACGTTTCAGAAATTAACAAGGGGGTAATATGGTCTGCCACTCACCGATCATACGCAAATCTAATGACTGGGTCCTTGAGCGCCTCATACACGTCCCTCACCATTATAAATAGCTCTTCCCCATCCCTTCCTATCCCAGGACGGTCTGGGTGATTCCACTTCACGAAGTGGCGGTACGCGGTCTTTAGACCCGACTCATCAACCGTGGGCGGTACACCGAGGATCTGGTAGAAATTGGGCGGCATGGCGCGTGATGAAGACACCAGATTGTAAAGAAGGTAACTGAGCACGACGAGGGCGAAGGTGGCGGCATAGTGCTGGCGGTATGCTGGCGTGTTAGGTCGTGGTGGAGGGGAGCGGAGGAAATGGTGGAATATGGCAAGGAGCCGTCTTGTGGCGAAGTCTGGGACGACGGACCAGCCGACGAGACTGATGAGGGGCACTGACATTGACGCTGATAGAGGCACCATCCCCGCCGGAATCCTCAACGTCCTCGAGGATTGGCAAGTCGGAGTCGCGGAGAAGTGCCGATCAAAAAATTACTACTTGGAACTTTTGAAACAGGCTCAGCGGCTCTAGTAATCATTTCTTTACTTAAATAACAGTTCTTGTGCTGGTATATTCCCTCTCTTTCATTTAAACGCTAAAGGTCCATTTTCTGTTTGGCATCAAGTTCTTATCAACTTGGTTCTCAAATGCTGCTCGGTCCTTGAAGTGCTGCGCTAAACTTGGATCTGTCTGACAGTACCAGGAATCTCGCATCGTATTAATCTCTAGAAATATAACCCGGAAAAATTCTTGACCAGTTGCACGAGGGTCGATGATGCTGCGTGTCTCCTGGGCTACGACTAGGAGTCCATTGCCATGACTCACGGTGTCCCAGCAGTGAGGTATTCTACTTCTGCCATCAGGCGACTGGTGTACTCCAGGAGGTCTCCGCGCGTTGTACGAAATTCAATCTTAAGCTTCTGAGGCATAGGGAATTTTATTTTTCTGCTTTGTTGAAAGAGCGATGTTCAAGTTATCCAGGCCTTACGTTGATTTCTTCAGGAGGCTTGCGCGTCACCGGTTTACGGTGTCATGGAGCCTCAGCACCCTTGGACTTCTGGTCTAAACTGTTAAGGTGAGGACTCCGTATATACCGTGTCATCTTTTATATAGACCTACCCATCACCGTAGTGAACGGCTATCATTTTACTTGACATTACAAGACGGGTCGCCAGGCTCCTTATATCAAAAGTGTGTAAGAGGTGCCTTCACTGGTACAAAAGGTACAGCACCACGTAAGCAAGGCCTCAAGTTGTGGTTTGGAGGGATTCCCACCAGCTGTCTTAAGGTGAGGAGGTATTGGGTCGACCATACCGTTAAGTTTTGACATGGACGTGCCAGTGTGCCAGTGGAAATAGCCATGGATGATAAGCACCACCCAGTCCTGCCAGTATGAAGATAAAAACCTGAAGACCAAGTCTGCAGGTCAATGTCAATCTGAAATTACATGATGCAAGAGTTTGGCGTGCCTGGACCTGGGTCTAGGTCTGGGTCTGGGGATCGGATAATCAGGGCCGACTTGAAAAAATGATAGCTATTCAATTGGAGTAAATAGGAAATCATGGTATCATAAACGTAGCATGGAGTGAGTATGATTTCGGTGTTAGGTGTACAGTGGTCAAAACTAGAATTGGTAGTGGCGGATGGGCAGGGGCTTAACCCCACGCCCGCCGCCAATCCACTAGAGGCTAAAATGACTCTTAGCTTGGAGTTTAGCCGCGGCCCTGGGTATGGACATAAACCCGCTCTGGCGGAAACTAGATAAAATCGGAGAGCCAATGCTAGATGAAGGGCGTGGTTTCTGTGAGAACGGTTGTTTAAAAATTCGATGTTGAACATAAGCGAAGACAGGCCTGATGGGGACAACCGATAAGAGATCCAAAGATCAGCAAGGTTGTAGGCAAGGAGACCGCAGGACTTACGTGAGCCCCATGGATACTGCGAGTACTATCTGAGTCGACAGTTGGGGCTTGTAGCCATTCGTGAGGATGTCCTACAGATTAATGGGAGCAAGTAGTTAGAGGAAAACTATGGAATTGGATGTCCGACACTGGATGTTAAGAGGCACTAACCACCAAATGTGCTGGATTCCTATCAAAAAGCACCCGCAGCCCACGGCTTACGCCTGACTGCCTGTGCCAGACCAAATCGATCCCTAGGGATATGAGGAATGTCCCCACAGAGGCTGATCCAAAAAGCTATCCAACGCCATGACGTCAACGTACGTATATGTACAATAACTGAGAGACCTACGATACCGCCTCGTTGAATCTTTGGCAAAGAAATAAATATACCGCCAAGAAGACCGAGAATGGCGATCAAGACCCAGTTAATCGCAAAAAGTGAAGGGCCAGATAATAATAGGCCCTCTTTTAAGAGTATCATGCGTATGCCAAATGCCAATCCACCAGTTATTCCGAGCAATGTAAGCCCGGCTACACGTGCAAATTCAAAAAGTCCAAGGACAAAACCGAGGAAGGAGAAGGCCATGACTATGGCTGTGAGAAGCAGATCTGAAATGCCTGGAGTGCTAACTGTGTTGATAAATGCTGCCCATGCTGTTGATGGGAGACGACGAGTATCAGCTGAGTTACCAATACGCAGCTAAGAAAGACCATACAACACACTGTCGCAGGCAATCCAATTCCAACGCCGATAGTAATCCTCCAACCTCGAATCCCGGCAATGGCCATCGGAATGCCAACCATGAAACAAAATGCAAGCCATAACATTGCAGGGATCGAAAAGTTAGTACCGCTGCCATCTGTTGCGGGGCTCTGCGGAATGGCTTGATCTGTTGTCGAGTCGAATATTTGAATGGTACCCGAGCTGTTGTTTATGATAATGTCACGAGAGACGAACTGAGGATGTGAAGTGATGAAGGGTAATGCCGCTGCGCTGGTAACTATGTCACACACACACAGCAATAGCCAGTAGAGAAGTCGTAGGCGGACTGTAGCCGCCGCCGCACCCATGGCAGCAGAGAAGGGGAAACGAACGAAAAGGGCGACGAGCACCCACAAAGCGGTTTGGTTTTCACTAGTCAATGGCTGCAACTGCTACCAAGGCACCTGCAGATGGAAGCAAACTGGATATTAATGTAGAGGAGTCGTGGTTGGAGGAATCTGTATGAAAGGAGCGGCAATGAACGAACGTGAGATAAGCTAAAGAGTCTGACAGCTAATCTGGGTGTTGTTGGTGTATAAATACACGAACATCATCGCTGTGAATATTATTGTCCGAACTCGTGTGTCCAGACCATTTGCTAGTTGGTGTGGCAACAGGTCGGGTGTTGTAAGTTCACATAGGGAAAGCTGCATGCCACGTGACTTTCCCGACGCGGCTCAGACGTACTATTAATATTGTCACTGACAAAAGTTGAAGTCATTTGCATTTGCTGTGTGCAAAGGAGAAAGTTTCATATGCGATTTATTCGTCCAAAGATGTTCTTTCGCAGGGCGGCCAACTCGCCGGAGAACCAACGGTATATGGATAATTTATCGGTGATAACTTGTCTGATACAGTTTCGAAGAAGAGCTAAGTACGAGATGACGTTGACGCAGAGTAAAAGCCGACTCGTCGCAAAGCTGCCTACGAATTTTGAATGATTCACCGTTGAGGACCTGAGGTGAAGAAAGTCAGCAACATTCCAAAGTGACAATCAGAACAGAAAACGAAAGCTCAGTGCTGCCAAGGCAGACTACAAGGTGATCTCATGTCCATTGCCAAGCCAAAACCTGGGACGAAGAAAAACCAGCCACAGCTCCCATGTCTCCTGTCTTCCATAAGCCCCGCACCAGCATTTATGCACACAACCACACGCTACGAGCGACGGTCTCTAGCTCGAACGCTTATAGCAAGCACCGTAAACTCTTCCGTTCGAAAGATAAACCACATCTAGAGACCACCCGACACAGAGTCGATCTTTTCTGCACGGGCTTGGCAGGCGGAACGGGGAGAGTCTACTTGCAAAGCAAAAGACTCCCAATTTAAGACTCTGCCTTTGCTGCTGGGTCGTGAACCTCTGGACCGCGGCAGCCTATTGGTATGAAGAGTCTGGAATGTCGGTCCGGCCTTACGATATGCCAAAGGAGAACTCGATATGGCATATCAGGAATACAGACACTTTGGGGTTCAGGACTAACGAATCAGGGCAGGGATGAAGTACAGGGCGGTTTGGGCTTCATTCGGATTGGCATGGCAGGGATAGAATCTTTTACTAGGACATCTCTGCAAAGCGGTAGATTTTGAAAACTGTACTTGCCTGTACGCCGGTGATTGCACTGGAAATCGATGCTGTTTGGAACGTTTACCGTAACGGCCAGGGCTGAGGGAGCATTGATGGGCGTGGGTAAAGCTTTGTCATCATCTCATTTCTACACGTCGACTCGGACAACCGTGAACAGGCACGTCTGGCTCACATCTCTCTTCATACACTCACTGCACCGCCGGTTTCGCACTATCGCTATGAATGTGTTTCGGCTATTTGGTACGTCGAATCCATGTTGTCTAGATTTGTGCTAATGTTTTTCGGCAGGCGACTTGTCACATCTAGCTTCCATATTCATTTTGTTGCATAAAATTCAGACATCACGTTCATGTCGAGGTTCGTTCTGTTCAAAACTTTTCCAGCGATCCAGTCGCCACAGCGTCATCCCATTGTGAGACCGCTGAGCGCTGGATACTCCATGTCAGCCACCGGCTCACTGGTATCTGGTATGTTATAGGTATATCGTTCAAAACGCAGGCCGTCTATGTATTAGTCTTCGTGACGCGCTACCCCGATCTCCTCTTCCGCTACCTCTCGTTCTACAACTCCGTCATGAAGCTATTCTTCATCGCTAGCAGTTGTTATATTCTCTACCTCATGCGCTATCGTTACAGGTATTTTCTGTTCAGGTGTGCCTATCTGAGGCTGACGCACAGTATCTCTGTATTAGGCCAACACATGACCCATCCATTGACACCTTCCGAGTCGAATACCTCCTAGGCCCTTGTTTCATTCTAGGCTGCATCTTCAACTACCAGTTCGTACCGATGGAGATTCTGTGGTCTTTCTCCATCTTCTTGGAGTCAGTGGCTATTCTTCCTCAACTTTTCCTGCTGCAACGCACTGGGGAGGCGGAAACCATTACAACGCACTACCTGGCGGCGTTGGGTGTATATCGCGCTCTATACATTCCCAATTGGATATACCGGCAAGTGTTATTTCATGATTGATTCCGCATGACGTTAGGACTCATCTTGTTTCTCAGGTATTATAGCGAAGGTGTCGTGGATCCCATTGCAGTCACTGCAGGGATCCTCCAGACAGGGCTATATGTCGACTTCTTCTATGTCTACTTCACAAAGTGTGTATTTCTTCCAAACCCCCAAGTACCGCAAATCTCAATTCACTTGCCACCCTCCAGAGTGCTCCAAGGACAGAAATTCGAGCTGCCTGCATAGTCCTAGAGCCCATATGTTAGCATGTAATTCACGAGCGTGTAAGGAACTAGACCAGAAGGGACTGGGTAGCACAGACACTTCGCTGGCTAACACTGCTTCTTCCGTTTATCCTTGTGCTCCATTATTTTATGTTCGTGGCCGAATGTTACGGCCTGAGCCTCAATTTCCAGCCAGGTTCCATATAGATATATATATAATATTGCGCATAAGATCGTCGTTGCACATGCGGTCTCATATCATGGTGAAGTACATGTGTAATATTGGAACACATTAGATATTGAAAACATGGGGAATACATATTATGGCCGTGGTAATTTGACTATTTCGTCCCTCGTTACTCCATGATGGTCGTCGGAATCTCCAACTCCCTATCTTTGCCCAGTAGTCTTCGCTGTTGATCAACCTCCATCGCATACGTTGCAGCCCACATACCAACCTCCCGTGACGAGGGCTTCCGGACTTTTATAACCAGAGATGCGTCTTCGTTGCCCCTCACTGGGGTTTTCAGTGGCAGCCTGATATCTGATAAGAAAATGGCATATCAGATAAGATGAAAATTAGAAACGGTGGCAATGGACATACTTCCGTTAGGACCTTGCTTTCCTTGCATTCTGAGTAGCGAGTCCACAGTGTAAGGATCGGTGGAAGCAATTGTGGTGGAACGGCCTAGTAGGGGCACAGATCCAAGCTGTGCCTCCACGCGAAATGTAAATCTGTCGTCTGGCGACAACGGACCCAGTCTACAGAAAAACTATATCAGATTAGATGGAAGGGCCAGACATAAAGTAATGACTTACTGCCGCAGGTTCTCATCCCATTGCGATTGGTCTTCTTTAGCAGGATCGGTCTTATCAGATATTTTCCGGGAACCTTCGCCCACGACACGGACGATGCGGCTTCGCTTGACCTTGGGCCAGGCGTGCGAGGAAAGCCTTTCAGCAGCGACAACTGTGGCAGGAGCCGAGTTAGAGTGATGTCGATGAATTTGCATAGTGCTCACTGTGAAATTGGATGACGAGAGGTTCTCTGATAGCGGATTGGGGTTCCGTACGCTGAAGATATGGAGCAGTTGCACTTACGGTAGTAAAGATGTAGGCGAGGTTGGTGAGTCAAACATCGATGTAGGATGGCGCAATTTGGGGAGGGTGAACTTAATTAGGTTAGAATATAGCCGCCCTTATATAGTCCAAGAGTGTCTTATACCCGTGGCAGTATCATATTAGACAGCTGTTAGGAAGCAGGCGCCAGAATTTCACCGATTGCTCAATTATTGATTGAACATGGCCAAAGAACATACATGTGACTCCTACGGACCTCTAGAACGTGTGATCCTGCTTGAAAAGAACTCTGTGAGACATGTCGATTTGGCCTCGTGTGCGAAAGGCAGTGCATTCCATCGAGCCGGTTCCGTGCCGTACTAGAACCATGGAACAGCAGACAACCGAAGAAGCGGTTTTAGTTGTCTAAGAAGAAGCAGTACAAAGTAGGAGATGTGGCACACAGAGATGAAAAAGGCGTGGACAACGACTCGGACCGTTCGAAGAGACGTTCACTGAGTCACACCCTCGGGAATATGTCACGCGACCAAAACTTGCTTACGTAGTCAATTTGGGTCGTTGGACTCCAAGCAGCAACGATCTCCTTCCTTGTCGCTCAAGATGTCATCACGCTTTTGCAGCGTGCTCTCGATTGTTGTCATTGTATCGTCATTTCTCCTAGCACCTGTACATGCGGTGGGGGAGGTTCAGACACGGATAGGGAATGAAACCATTGAACGGGTGGGTCATCGTCCTCTAAATGGGGCTGCACCCTCTATTGCAGTTCTGACTGAAACAATTTCTCTTATAGACAGTTCAATTACGAACACATTCACTATATGCACCTTACATCGATCAAGACCTACATAATAGGCATGTCTTCTGCACTCGACCAGAGTTTCATTTCGACTGACATATTTGGCTGTAGATGGTGGGACTTTGGTGCCGATTCATATGTGGTGCGTTGTCTCTAACATGAACTCCAGCACCAATACCAATAAATTTTCAGAACACGAATAAGCATATCCGTCTGACACGCAACACCCGATCCCAAATGGTCTGTTATTCGATCGAGCAGAGCTCAGAATGCTCAAGTTTTGCGAACAGGGTTGGCTATGGTCTCGTATAGCGCTCTCTGCAGTTAATTTCATAATCGAACTTGAATTCAAGGCATGATCTGAAACTCCGGCTTGTTCATTCTGTTTGACACCTAGTGCACATAGATTTCAGGCGACTCCAGTCATCTATACGGCGACGGAATTGCTGTTTGGTTAACGACAGAACGTGTTCAGGAAGGACCCATCTTTGGAAACAAGGGTATGTTCTGCTAGGAAACAAACATCGTAAGAAGTTGACTGATTTGATTTATTAGACAAATTCGAGGGGTTGGGCATCTTCTTGGACACGTAAATTATACTTCTGCCTGCTCAAAGTCGACATCCCTAAACGTCAATCTCCACAGTTACCAAAATTCGCCTCATTCATATGCTTTCCCGAGAATCTCAGCTATGTTAGGTGACGGAAAGACGAGTTTCGATGTTAGCAATGATGGACACGAGCAGAGTATTGGGGGATGCTCTGTATGTTTCTCCATCCTGCTTACCCTACCAATTCTTATGTTGAAATTCGCGTCTAGGCAAACATTCGTCGAACCAACGTGGCAACTAAGCTCAAAATCACTTATGTGAAAAACAATTTCCTCGATGTTTGTCTAGTTTTCTACCTTTGTGAATTACACTTTTTCTGACTAAGGAACTTATGTTTTTAGGTCAAAATCCAATACAAAGCCTGTTAGCACATATTCTTTCGCTCAAATTAAGAACATCTATTGATGGTCTTCCTAGGGGATGACTGGTCAGATTGTTTCCACATTAAAAATCTTGCTCTCCCCGAATCGCCCTACCTTGGGTTCACTGCGATGACAGGTGACGTGAGCGATGCCCATGAGTATGTCATTTCCTTAAACGCCATTTTAATTAATCTCACTACCACTCCGCCTCTGTAGCGTCATCACAGTAAACACCTACTCCACCATCCTCGCAGGGCGTGACGTGAAGAAACCAGCGAGCATATTTAGCAGCAGCAATAAACCAAGAATAGCTGACTCGGAATCCCCGGAAACATGGTTTGCGTTCTTCGTCAAATTGTTCCTCTTAATCGGGGTGTGCGCAGGAGGGTATTACGGGTACCAGGAGTACCAGCGAAGGAAATTGTACGGGGAGTCTAATTGGGGGGGTTCAAGCTCCGGAGGCTTCGGCGGAGGGTTTTCGAACCGAAAACGATTCTGATGTCTAGCAATAATACGTCTCGATATCTAATTTATTTAAATAAGTTACATGTTGCATCGGCCACTGTGGCAGACCTGGAAAATCTAGTTCATAGCAAAATGGAGTCATCGTCCAGAATGTCGCGTGTTGATACATGGGGTACTTTGGGGAGCTGACAGGTATCTACTGGATGAGGGAACACTAATGCTACTGACTACTGTGTATCTACTAAATACTAATGCTACGTACTAAGATGGGATCAATAAAATGCAACGATGATTGGCGAGAAGTAAGGTGAAGGGCCCGGGAGGTAAGTGAGGACGTGGTGATGTACAACAACCTCCCGTTCCTTCTTGCCAGAGATGTAAAGTCGACTATAACTACTTGAATACAGACTGAAAGGAGTGATGGGAGAAAGTAAGTATAGGCATTGGGGTTGACATACAGAAACGGAAAGGATGAAAAACTATTGCTACGTAAGATCCATGGACACAATGGGCACAAAGTTGTGGGACTATATTCGTGATCAAACAAGATGTTCTTTCCGAGTCTTGTCTTGCCATTCGGTTCGGACGGAAAACGGCCGACGGAACAGGGGCCGGGGCGAATCTACACCCCATACCGTGAGGCCAGCCGTTCCTGGATGGCAGGTGGGAAAGAAGCCACTTGCGCAGCCCACCCGGCAGCATCGTGCTGCTTGAATCCCTGTAAAAGTTGCTGGAACATCGAATTCAACTCCGGTGATGGCTGGTTCCATCTCACGATCGAGTTGCAGAACCACAACAAACTCTGTTGCGCGATAATCAGGATCAAACTACAGCTTGAAAATATTTTTGGAAGACCCACCTTGGCGATGCCAGCAGGGTTTGTCTGCACCAAGGTACAGAGTCCCCGGAATGCAGAATCCTTTTCTTCGTTGTCCCGAATCTCATACAGGGCTTGACACCACGCCTGTGCGAATTCCGGAAGGTGGGGTGCAACGAGCGTAGGGTGCATCAACCCGATCCTACCAATTGATACCGCTGCATTCTCATGCAGACTACGGGGCGCCTTCGGGTGCAGGAGGATGGGAATTAATCTTGAAATAAGCGGGTTAACCCATTGTTGGAATTCTGGGTCATCTGGAATTGTCTCGTCAGAACAACAGCCTTGATTTATGTGAAGAAGAAAAAAAACCTTACCTCGTCCATAGCGCAATGCTACCTCTCCTACTGACCACGCGGCATTATTCGATGCCGAGATAAACTCCACCTTGGGTTCTGGATCAAGTTGCAGCGTCAGCTCTGCCATAATACCCGGCGTATGGGGACGCAGTAGCATAAAGCAGCCCATCGCCATATCACCAACTAGAGCATACGCCGATTGACGTACGGGTGCCTGCGGGTGCTTTAGGCACACCGTCAGGAGAGACAGAAGGTTAGGCTGGGAAGCGTTGATCAACGACTCCAATAACATGCCGAGCCCTTGTGTAAGCCCAGAGAGCAAATCGAGCGCCACGACAAGGAAGGATTTGTCAGGTTCATCAAGGTCAGGATTTTGCTGGTAAGCTTGATATTGCAGGAGGGAATGGTGGATGATATTAGTACAGCGATCGAAGACGGGCCCTGCGTAAGGCAGGAAGGCGGGGCCCATGGCAATTGTCACAGATGCAAGACACTAGTATATCTCAATTAGATGCAGGATCACAGATAATTTTCCAGGCATACCTCGAGCAGCGGAATCAAATCGTCATCGTCGTCCTTAAGTCTGCTCCACTTCGTGGTTAACGGCGGCATGAGGATCTCCACATAAGTCGGATTTTGCAACGCCCTGCCTACGGCATCTGCGAGTGTGCCAACAGCGTCATAAAGGATGAGCATGTTCTTGTGCTGATAGAGTTCAAACGCGAACACAAGGTTTCTGAGAACGGGCTCCAGGTATGGTGCGAGTTCTGGTCCAGCGTCCTCTTCAAGAGTGGCAAAGGCACTGCAGCCAGCTTCTTGGACCCGTTTATTGTTGTCCAGAACCATGCGGAGGAGCTGCCACAAAAATTCAACATAAGGCAAAAGGCTACCCGAGATAATTTGCAACACATACACCTTCCATGGTTGGGATGAAATACAAATTCTTATGTTCTTCTGAGATCGGTAGTGTGCACCAACTTGCATAGCGGCCAAGGGTCCAGCATGTGATAGATCGAACCAAAGGCTGGGAGAGATAAACGCTCAATCCAACACAGGCCAGAACTCACGAGAGAACGTTACCTTCGGATCATTGAGAGTGTTGATGAGGTATGGTATGAGGGTTGGCAGGTGAGCCTCAATGGCCTCGATGCAGCCTACGAGAGGGAAAAAAACCTTCAATCCACAATAACTGTCACATATAACTGATACAGACCCTCCGCCATAGCCCCCAGAGCTAAAATGCCACTTTCCCTCTGCAACCAATCTGAACTCCACAGCTTGTCCTTCAAGGGCCCAAGCAAGACATTGAGCAAATCAGCACTGAACCTCACAGCAAGAACATCCAGCGCTGCAGCGGCACACTTCCTCAAATTCCACTCTGTCGACATCTCGTCCGCAAGATCATCATCGTCCAGATCGTAATCATCGTCGTCGTCTGAATCAATGGTCTCCTCGCCATATGCCCCGACCCGTGGTTTCGGGGGCACAGAAGGATCACCCTCCCCGCTTTCGCGTTCGAGCCCATGCGACTTACCGCCATAGTGGCGAGGCTTGATGTCAGTCTCCTTATCCGGCACTGCTGCATCCTCCGCATCGCCTTCAAGCCACAACAAATCATCCTCGCCATAAACCATGCAATCTAATAGCACGGGCGCAACTTTCCCGAGCAACGGGTGTAGATATGCTCCTAGTTCAGCGTCCTCTGCAAACGTGAGCCAGAATTCACATGCCTCAAGTGCAACATTCTCATTCTTGTCTTTCGTTGAGTAGAGCATGTACTCTGCAACGTTAGACATTTCCGGCATGAGCTTCTCTGGACGGGCTGCAAGGAGGAGTACGAGCGCCTGACAGACATGGCGCCGGACGGAAGGATCGTCGTCTGATGCGCGCTTGAACAAGCATGCAATAAAGCTGTCGATGTGTACGAAGAGCGATTGGCAGTTGATTGGAACGAAATACGATAGACATGCGACGGCATGTGAGCGCATCTTGGCAGATGGATGCTCGGAGAGCATCAAGAATTTGGGGATCATGAAATCGAGAGGTCGTGTCCCACCAATTTCGACGTCCATTTTACGAGGGTAGTCCTCGCAAGCCTTTTCCAACGCATTGAATGCTGCCTATCGAGATTGTCAACAATCAACACTATTGAACAAAATCGAAAACGAATCAGAAGATGTTGCGAACGTATCGCATTCAGACGCCATTGTATGAGGTGGTGGGTGTCGCCACAAAGCACCCACCTCATGTACCACTGTCAAAAGACTGGATGAACACCCACCTCCTGCCTATCTAAGTCATTGGAATCCAGCGTGTTTACCAGTTGTTGTAAGCACTCGGGCCAATTTTTTGGCTCTAAAACACCTAGAAATGCAACGATATCCTGGCTGGCGGCGTTACGCACAATAATCGAAGGGTCGTTGAACGCCTGAAGAACGGCTGCTTTAACATATTGTACAACCTCTGGTGGCGATCCTAGGATCAGGCGTGAGTTATTCTTGAGCAGATACCCTGCTATCGTCCGGATGCGGTCCTCCTCCTGAGTCATCGAGCTAAGGATATACGCCAGGTATGCGATGTACTCTGGTGCACGCGTGAACTGGTTGAGTTTCTGGAAATTGTTATCAGGAATGAGAACATAAGTGATTGGTGAAATCGATTTGAAGATGATGAGCATACTTGTGTGATTGTGCGCTGAACGGCGGTGTTCATGTCAGTTGAATCATGAATGGTTTGAAGGATTTCCTGCAAACCCGCAGGCTGAGGTGTCCAAGAAGTCATTTTGAGCTGCTCGACGCGTTGAACAGCGAGCGATGGGGCTAGCGACGGCGAGAGGAAACAGAAAGTAGAACTTGAAAGGGATTTGCAAGAAAACCTCCAAGTGGTCTTTATTTCACTGTTTGTACTTATTTGGCCAATGTATGTGCGACTCGGACGGTCGAGCCCCAGGCCTCAGGCTCGAAGGTCCAGCTCTGCCTTAATGTCCTCACACGTTCTCCGTCGTTACCGGGTTTTTGTGCCCGAGGAACTACTATCATATCGATGGCTGCCTTGATTTAGTCTGGAATGATAACGATCATCAAAATTATATCAGCCTGAGGGCATGTGCCAACAGTGGCTTTACTAAAGCTATGTCCCATTACATCAATTCACCGCTGAACTATAAGTATCATATCTAGAACTAGATTTTAGCCACAGCAATGGAATGATAAGCTCTGGTTTAACTGCTGCAACCCTAAATATCGTCACAACCTACCGTTAATCGGTGTTTCCCTCCCTGAACCCGGAACAGACGAGCTGGAAAGCCCGGGCGAGGGAATGTCCGCGAAAGGATCCATCATATACTCACGTAAGAATTTACGCCACTCCCCCTTCGATGGCACGAAGTGACCTGCAGGACGATCAGGCACCACCTTTATCACTATTATAAAACGGCTGAAGACGAAAAACACCCACCACCTTCATGTTCTTCCACTCTTGCATTTCCAGACACCTCCACCAGCGTCATTGATCTCTCTTCCAATACGATGATGTCGGTCTTCCCGATCACATGCAAAGTTGGTGTCATATATGGTGTGTCAAACAATGGCTCTACGATGGGATCTCGCAGCTTGAACCCAGACACTGCAACACAAAACTGCCTGATACCACACTTAGAAAACAATCCAAGCTCTAAAATGACACTGTGACGTACAGAGGCGGATGTGGTGGCTTCCCGTCGACCAGGAATGGAGGGTAGAGATGCGGTCTCTCGAGCTAGATTGTCAGATGTTAGAGCAGTAAGATAACGAAATGATAGGTAAAACACACGAGGGCAGCAACAATAGCGGCGAATGCAGCGCCTTGACTGCAAGCCAGCCTAGCTTAAAAGCACGCAAAGAAATCAAATGGCATTCACAGCTCACCTAAAGCCCATCACGCCCTACCAGAAGAACACCTTCATTCAATAAACCTTTTAAGCCAAACACGACTGACACTCACATCAAATGTTCTCCCCTTCAACGTCTGCTTTATATATTCCAATGACTCGGCAAGCCCAACCGCTTTGGTTTTCTCCGCGTTGGACTTCCACCATGCCCGTGGTATCAACGACACGTCCTGGTCCGCGTTGGCAGCTTCAGCGGCACCCAGAGATTCCAATGCATTTATCGAGGCTGGACCAACGAAATCTACAGGGTGCATTAGATGCGGCGCATCTATGAATACTTTTATGGTACGTAATTTCAGAATGCCAATGTAGGAAGGTCGCGTAAACTAGTGTACGCACCGAGCTCGATGCTTTTCCCAAATTCTTTACGAATTGCTCCAAGCTGGACAAAAATAAAGACATTAGAGAAATTGGTACTCGAAATAACCAGAGGATGGTTAACATGCCCTTTTACTGAATATATCGCCGTTTTGTGAATATCTGGATAGGAAGCAGTTTGTGATGTAGAAGCAAACCGGATACGTCAACTTGGGATCATCATCACATACCCATGTAACACTAATACCGTCCGTGTCGCTGCCATTGTTTTCTTCCTTCTTGTGCAGTAAGGCCAGCCCTGCAGCACTAGTAATGGTATCTGTATATGCGAAAAAAAAAGTGGACCGGGCAGATCTAGAGGAAATTCCTTATCGTGACCGATTACATCCCCGACCTGTCCCCGACTCTTATGTAAGTAAGGACTCGGGGTTATTCGTGTCCGCCAACTGAAAAGTGATCATGATGGTGTTCTCAGTACGCCAATAGCGGTTGCCAAATTCCGTTATCCGCCGCTAAGTGCATACTAGCTGTTGTCCACCTCTGTCTTGTTGCATCTGCATCTTGCTAAGACTTTGCTACGACATCTCACCATACCATATCACCATTTGTACCACGAAATCTTTGTAAACTACCACAAAACCTTGGTGAATTACCATTAAATTTATGGGTGAACTACTACGTGAATCCATCTTTCCTTTCATCAAAACACCATCAAAGATTGTGACAACCTCAATTTAAATCTCTCCCTACAGGCTAGCTTGGGCAATGTATCTAGTGTTCAAACAGTCAACTTGAACAATATTTTATCCACATTGCTTCATACACATGATCTATACTACTCCATAACAACAATTGTTTTGAAAGTCGGGGACTGGCGCTCGCGCCGCTACGATACAGTATTGATAATTGATAATAGTACGACCGCTCGTAGGCTCTAAGAATATTTATAACATAAAATATACGTCTTCTCTTGCTGGCATTATCGATATTCTACTCTGAATATCCATCGTCCTCCCGAGTCGACGTATAATTCTCCACCGTACGCTTAACTCGCTCATACACAGCGAACACAATAGCTTGTCCAGGAGCAACACGAAGCACACGAGGCGTGATCCCCTTATAAAACGAGTGGAATCCTTCCATCTTCCACATGTCCTTCGTGATCTTCACAACTCGCTGGAACGCCGTAGTTCCAGGTTCCGCGGTAGCCTTCTGTAGCCCTGGCCAAGTACGCTTCGAGTCAGAAAGGAGTGACAGTAAATAATAAATGACACGATGCGTACGTGTTTTGATTGTGTCAATTGGGGCATTCGAAAACGGACCCATCGCGCCAGATATCAGTCCAATCATCATAACCTGATACGATGGCAGCTCCGTCACGTGCGGCTGCATACGATAGGCAAATTTCTTAATTTCCTGGTATGCTGTGAAATTCACCCCTATCCGCCACACGTGTCAACGAGGAAAATATAAAGCGCCTCTGAGGAAGGGATTACCCTGATTGGTAGCTTGCCGCAGAGCTGTAAGCGACACACCACGATACAGAGTCGAGATCCCTTCCTCTCGCACAATTGTATACACTGCATGACCTGCGTTCCGGTATCGTGGCATGTCTAGAGGATCTGCCAACGAGTGTTGTTGGGCTTGCAGTCGGATCTTTACTACTTCCATCGGTGTGACGACAGCGACAGCTTCCGTCGTTCCTGCTGCAAGTCCAGCTACGTTACTTTAGCCAAATCTGTCAGAATAGGCTGTATACGAATATACCCACCGAGAAATATACCGCCAACGTTTGTATGCCCTGTACTTTTATTAGCTAGCCACCCTTTGTATGTTTCGAAGCTTGCAAAACGGATAGCCATCTTCGGGACGATTCCGGCTAGGACAGCTCCAAGGCCCTTGTACAGTGCCAGCGGTGTTTCTCGCCGAACAATATAAGCACCAGTAGCAAAAACGCCCCTCGGTTTTGTCTACAGGAAGCATCAGACACCGAGACGGACAGCAATATATTGACCTACCCCAGGAACGCTCCCACTCCGAGACAGTTGCATGCGAACTTTGATGGTGTCCAATGGCTGGCATACTAGCTTCTCAGAGATGCGCCCATTAGTGCTTTAATAAGGAGAGTCGTATAGTTGACTCACTGCTTCACATGCACCGGCGATACCTCCAGCGGTAATGTGCATTGCAAATCCAACGGGTTTCCTGTCCCCAGGTCTAGACATGGATAACTTCTCTTTGGGCTTTGTGGTTCGTCAGTCTGTGTACCACGAGAGTCAGTTTCAAGTAGATCGTGTTCGACATAGGAGCTACTGTACTCACTTTTCACGTGCGACTGCAGATCATAACCGGTTATATCGTTAGCCTCCATTCCTTCTATAGACATCCGCTCTCTCTTTGATTTGCTTAGGGATCTACCAAGGATTTGCGGTCGTAGATACAAACGTGTGTAGTGGGCGTCTCAGCCTGAGAGTACTTGTAGTAGACATTCCGGATCACGTCATCTATCTCCTTTAGTTTGCTATATAAGTAACCTGTCGCTATTCGTCTTAACCGTTACCTTCTTCCCCACAGATTGCAGTGAACAAACTTACTGGATACATCACATTTTCAACACCTTCCGAATTCTCGCAGACTGTCGCAAGTACAATGTCCTAAACGGCGTTGGTGCTGTTGGTTGAGCCCCCAACTATTAAAAACATTATTAAGGCAACTCAATAGTGTTGGTCAAAACTAACATCCGTCTTACCTAGCCAGATCAATGTTCCTTAGTGACGGGGCTCCACTGCGGAGATAAAAATTGGAATATCAACTCCACGTGAAGACTCTGGGACCTTGATAATGGCCACTTTGACATGCCCTCAAGCAGTAGGCTCCTGTTAAATCTCTTCAGTCAGGCCAAGGGTGGTCTGGATTCTGCTATGGAACTGCTTCCTTGTTTCCAGTAAATGTGGATGTGCCATTACCATATTGTTAGTACTTACAATTCCCTCTGGATCACAATGGGAAGGAATGAACAATTTGTCCATAGCAACCTGCAGACTTCAGCATTCTCAGTAATTACGTGGTAATTGATATTTTCAAAGGGCTTCTTCCACATGCTAATTTCCTATCATATTTCCAATTGTGGAAGTGTTGAGTCATGTTTTCCCACTTTCTCTTTTCCTCCACCATCACCTTGCTTTAATGGAACCTGCAGCAGCAGCAGGTCCTTCACAACTTTCTCCCAACACTCTCAAGCAACCTCCTATTCCAAAAAAGCACCGAATCAGAAACACTGGCATAACTGTTCTAGAAGGTAATATAAACACGAGTCAACAGATAGACATCAACCTACGTATCTGTTTCACAGAGTGGGCCAAAAGTCATCCAGAGACTGATGTGCCAAACTATGAACAGCGAAAGATTCTGCTAACGAGAATACATGTGAGTTGTATTCTGCGTCATCCTCTGGGGAGAATGATTGAGATTTTCTTCTTTTTCAAAGGCTATCTCTGGTTCTGAGGACTTTGAAAGCCAAAATTTAACAGCATGGTTTCGTCGCCATAAAACTTCAAAGCAATCCGTGAAGGGTGAGGCTATTTTGGTAGCCTCCGAGTCGTTGTATTACTTATTGAGGCTGATTTGCATCAGACTCGAGTCAACAATCAAGCTTAACAAGCGAATCCATCAATCATCTTGAAACTCTCTTCCAAGCACAGAAAGAATTTCCGTCTTCAAGGATCATAGATACCTGGGCTGTGCTTCTCAAAGCACAACGTGAGGATGTTGTTTCGTGGCTGGAGGCTCAGCGTAATTCAATTGGGCCAGACCATACCTCATCCCTAATACACCACCTACCTACACCGGTATCTACATCCCCGGAGCCATTTTTCGGAAGGTCCGCAAATACCGATTTCCAGTCCGTAAAATCCGACCCTATTCATTCCCCCGTTGTGCCTTCATTGTTTCTCGAGTCCAGTCAGCTGCCTCATGTAAGCAGTCTCGCTACATCCGAGTTACACTTCCTTATCTTGAACTCTCTTCTTTTGTATTAGGCTCAAGAACTATCACGGAACGACATAATCCGTGCCATTGTAGAGGCATCTTCAAGCCCCATTCAAACAACTGTTAAGCCGACGGACTCAATCGAATTTGATAATATGTTCAATGCCTATATCGAACGAATCAACATGATCATTCGCACGAACGAGAATGTTTTACTAAGGCGATAAGATACTGTCAACACTATCGTTTATGTACCTCATTTTTTTCTGATAATGCTGATCAAGGTCTTTTTTGATACTTTTCTTTGCTTGACAGCCGCTATCTTATCCACTACCAAGGCCATGCATGGTCTTACTAGTCTAACACTTTCTTGTAGCGATACTTTGTCTTCACAATACCTTATACCAGTAAACTTGTGACATAGATTATGTAGATTATATTAATGTAATACGCATGGACTCACAATCTCCATTCTCTGAAATACGCGTAATCACGTTGGACCAATTTTATCATGTACTCCACGACGGACCCACCCTCCTCTGGTTCCTCCTCTGGCTCTTCATTCGGAACTGCGTTAGTAGGACATGATGGTAAACGAACCTCCTCCACGCCTGCAGGTTCTCCTGTTGTAGTTCCACCATCCACATCACCTCCAAAGTCCGCCTCGTCCGCGCCCTCCATAACGATTTCTTCTCTGGTCGCCACTGCAGCTGCATGGGCGTCCTCTGTGTCTTCAAATTCTCCCAATGCCTTAGATAAAGCACCTTCGTCATTGAAGAGGGTTCGCCAATCGAACTCGCCTTTCTGAATAACGATGTCATCCAATGATCGTTTCTGATTGGCTTTCCGAAGCATAGCTTCTTCAACTGTGTGCTGCGAAACAAAGCGATAGATATGGACGTCACGTATTTGGCCAATACGATGCGCTCTGGAAACTTCAGTCAGCATACGACACAGAAGATAAATGATAGACGACATACCTATCTTCACATTGCCTGTCCATCTGGGGGTTAAAATCGCTGTCGTAAAAAACAACAGTGTCTGCGCCGGTGAGGCTGAGTAGAAGTAAAGTCAGGATAATTGGATGTGAAGAAAAGATTATGCTCACTTGATCCCGACTCCCCCAGACCTCGATGATGCGATGAAGCAGAACACTCGCTGGTCCGCGTTGAAACGCTCCGTGATATACTGGCGATCTTCGATTTTAGTGGCGCCGTCCAATCGGAGGTAGAGATAGCCATGAAAGTTCAGATATATCTCAAGAATATCAAGGATCTTGGTCATTTGAGTGAAGATGAGAACACGGTGCCCGCCGGCTTTTTTCTCTCGTAGCAAGCGGGTCAATTCTTGAAGCTTGCCGCAATCGAACTGGAGTAAGGAGGGGTCTGGAAATGCAATTTGGAGCTTCACACTTGATTGGTGAAGGACCTCGTCGAAAGCCAAAGATTGTTCCGCCAGAGAAGCTCTCCAATAACCGAAGGCTATTCGAGGCAAGTCTAGAGCCACCACAGGAGGAGTCACAAAAGCGAATCTATCGATGTAGCTCGCCATGTCTTGAGCACGCGTGGCAACTGATTTCACCATCCTGTTCAACGATTGTACAGTATCCCAGTATTGTGAACTTATGTTGATGGCAGAGAGGGGGATGGTGGGTTTATAGAGGTGAGACACAATGCCCAGCGTCTCTTTCGAGTAGATCGGATATGAGTTACAACGGAGTCGATTGAGATATCCCAAGTGCGACCACCGAGCAATCGCATTAGCGCGTTGTAAATACGCGGAATACTTGCGGAACCCAACAATAGTACGGGTGTCTCTCGGGGGAGGTTCCTCCGGAAGCTCTCTGATGAGTGGCAAAAGAGAAGTCGCGTCAAGACGTCGAATGTCTTGGGCAGCAAACAAAGAAGTGTTCTGATGGTCAATGAATCGCAGTCCAAGAAGATCAAGATGAACGGTTTCCTCTTCAACGGCAAGGAAACGTCGTCGTATAAGCAGTTCCTTGATTTCAAAATCGGATATTGCTGACTTTTCCATTGCAAAGGAAGTCACAATCGGTCGGACCTCGAAAAGATCTGGATGATTGCACACTTTTCGTAGCTGCATAAGGATGTTGGCAATCTTCTGGTAGACGCCAGACTGCAGAGCATCTCGAGTATGCGCTCGAGACATGAATTCGTCGTAAAGGAATCGCTGACGCTTGGACAAGGGACACAACACAAGATGTTCGTACTTGCTCGGGAGCTCCTTCTCGACGTCACGTTTCAATCGACGGAGAAGGTATGGTCGTAAAACCGTGTGCAGCTTCGAGACTCGTTGCAGTGTCTCATCGTCCAATATGTTGCCCATCTCTATCGCCTTTTCAAGTGGATCTATCGCGGATTAAGAGTCATGAAAAGAATACATCGACACAGATGTAAACATACTTGAGAACCAGTCCCCAAACTCCTTTAGGTTGGCAAAATTGGCTCCTGACATCAGAAACTGCAGCAATGCCCAAAGTTCCGTAAGATTATTCTGAAGTGGAGTTCCAGTGAGGAGAAGACGTCGGAAAGAGCGAAACATGAGTAAGATATTCCAACGTTGTGACTTGAAGTTCTTGATCATATGAGCTTCGTCGAGGATCATATAGTACCAAGCTCTACGTTTGAAGATGTGCGCATCTCGACTAGCAAGGGTGTATGACGTTATACACACGTTAAAGTGGTGTCTGTCATTCCAGCCATGCCGAAGTTCTTTACGCCGCTTGGTAGATCCATGGTAGCTTAAGATCTTGAACCCAGGGAGAAACTTTTTGAACTCCATTTCCCAATTTAATAAAACGCTGGTGGGAACAACCTGTAAAGGACGTTAGTTCCGAAATGGCTCGAAGTCGTGCCAACTTACAATTAGATGCGGACCCCATATTCCTCGATCGCAAGCAAGATGAGCAAGCAGAGCAATCGTTTGGATTGTTTTCCTAGCATAGTATAGTCTTGTCAGGAGTCTTTTGAAGAGGATGTGTCGGGATCACTAACCCAAGGCCCATCTCATCTGCAAGTATTCCATTCAAATTATTAGTATGAAGACTAGCCAGCCACTCCAGGCCTGACTGTTGATAAGGCCGTAAGATGCCTCGTAGCAAAAGAGGTGGCGTAACCTTCTGGTCGGCACTCCATTCGACCGGTGCGACGGCAAATGGCTTGAGATACTCCGGAATTAGAAAATTACTTTCGTCCAGTTCATCTTCATGATCAGGCTGGACTTCAAGTTGCTGGTCAGCCTCTTGATCACTTTTCTCACTGCCGTCCGCCGCAACTTCTTCTAGCAACGACCGATCCTCAGGTGAAGGACTTCTAGGAGCCTCTTCGTCTTGTGAAGCGAGTGGAATGTCTAAGTCAAGTCCAAGTCCGGGGGATGGGGTGGTTCTCGGGGGTGTGGCGAGAGTTTCCATAGCATGTTGTTCGGATGTACCATCCATTGCATCGTCGGTTGAGTCAAGCATCAAAGTGCTTGGAGATTGCGGAGGCGAGTGTTCAGACACATCCTGATCATCACCGTGCACAGAGGTGTTACAAGTCTCTAGAAGAAAACCCTCCGAGTCATCTATATCGTGATCTGGCTGATTAGATGCCGGAATGCATGGAGAAGGCTGGGGGGATCGCTCGAATGGGCTCTGAGATTCTGTGTGAATTGGTTTGAGTTGGCCTCTAAATAGATGGGAAGGAGTGTCGAGAATCAGGGAATCTTCATGTGTACTAGAAGCTCCAGTAGACGGCGGGTCTGAATCACAGTAGTCAAGCGGTACCAGAGAAGACATGTGTGTGGCAGTTGGACGAGGTCGTATAGGTGAACTATCGAATTCACCGTTTAGAACAAGTTGATCGACTGCAAAAATGGACGAGTCATCAGCCTCGTCTGTTTCGTCATCAGGTGTCCGGTTTTGAGTGGAGCTGGTACCCCGGGCCAAGCTGGACGATAGACTGGCCGGAGTCTGCACTACGTCGTCATCGAGTAGCATTTTAGTCATTGTGTCCTCTTCAAGAGCACCAAGAATGCTATCCGAATCCGAGTCCTTATCTGGCGCTTCGTTAGCTTCTTCCCCCTCCTCGTCTTCAGAACTCCAATCACCGGACACACTGCCCGATCGGCTGCGCGACCGAGAGAGATCGCCTCTAGAAAGATCGCCTTGCTGGGTCTCCAAAATTTGTCCCGACTGATCCAAAATCGCATCCAGGTGTGCGTGGCCGCGCTTGACCTCCTCAGCTTCGAGCCTCAGCCTTTCTTGTTCTCGAATGTGCTACAAGCCGACAATTGAACTTCCGTTAATAGGGCATATAATAGAAAAAGTCTTACAAATACGGCCTTTTTCCACTCATTCGTCACCATTTTTATTGTAGCTTTCGCTAGCGCCCTCAATCTTCTTTCCTCTTGAAGCTTATTCTTTTCCTTTCGGGCTTCCCGCACATCCCAATACGCTTGAATTTTGGAAGCTATCTGAGATGCTATTTGACGGCCAGACTGTAACTTGCTGATCACTTCCCTCTGGCGGATAACAGCCTCAATCACGTTGTCCCATTGATCCTTCGAATGCCGCTGAGGTGAAGTAAAGGAGGTCTGGGTATCAACGTTGAAGCCAAAAAGCATGTCAGTGCCCGGTATAAATCGGCCATGCTTTCTAAACGACTCCGTGCGTTCGAAAATAGCTGCATCAGCGGCTGCATGCTGTTGTAGAGTAGTATCGTCAACGTCTTGGCCATTGAATGTGACATATGATGAAAGAAATTCTCGAAGGGAGGAATTATGTTTTGCGGGAGGCGGCCGTTGGCTAGGATTCGTAATCGGTGGCGGGGGTCTGCGCACGAGCAGCTTTATTCTCTTCACTTTTAGAGCGGGGGGTGGGTCAGGGGGATGTCTAGGTTTCTTATGTTTCGGGGCTGGTGGCGCGCTTGACTATAAATTGGCAGTGAGCACAATACAACCCACAACGAAAAGGATACTTGCAAGTGAAGAATATCGAGAAACACGCCTGAGGGGCTCCTGTGGCAAATCTTGCTCGGGAGCCTTGAGCCGACTGCTTCTTCTGCTTGCAACAGATAGCGAGTCGTCATGTCCGTTGCTTATAGGCACCGTTTGTTTTCGCGTTTCAGTTGAGGACGAAATACTGGCTGTTGCAATCTCCTTCGATTTGCGACGTCCATTTGGCCCAACAAAGACGGGTAAAGAATCATCTGTGGTTTCTTCATTTTTCACCGCACTATCCTTGTGCTCGGTATCCCTGGGGAGCATTTCATCTGCCTCTGCCTCCACCTCTGTCCTCTCCCCATATATTTCATCTCGTGTGCCTTCTTCTGCTGTGCCTTGCACCACTGCCTCTGCCTCGTTCTGTGGGACTTCCTCTGGCTCATCCTGTGCAACTTCCACCACCAGCTCGTTCTGTGGGACGTCCTCACTCTCCTGTACCATCTCCACCCCCACTTCCTCCTTGTCCTTGTCCTTGTCCTTCCCCCTCTCTGCCTCGGCCTGTTCGTCAATCTGTGTCTCAGTCTCTTTCTCCTCCTCCTTCACTCCCTTCGCCTTCGCCCCTTCCTTCTCTTTGCCCTTCCCCCGCCCAGCAGCGAGACTGTCCCAGATAGCCGTATTTGTCTTCACTTTGACTTTCACCTTGGAAGAGGAGGGTGTAGTGAAAGAAGGCGCAGATAACGAAGGCGAGGCGAGACTCTGTCTGCGTTCCGTTTGGGCCCTTCGAGTCGTGCGTAATGGGCCAGCTACGGTTCGGTTTACGAGGTCAAAGTTCGACTTGTACTATGAAATAATGAGGGGTATGGTCAATAACGAAGGATATAAACAAGATACATCTCTGAAAACCGTTCTCTCGTCCCGTTTCGCGTCCTGTGAGACTGGTAAGTCACTGACTGATTTGAAAGGGAAAGTATCCTACCACTGGATCGAAGGATGTCATCAAAGTATAGTTCTCCATGTGGAACATTTCCCTGATCTACGTGTCCAAAGAACATCAGAAACGACCTTATAGTATAAGAAGGAAAAGGATGAAAGAAGAAATACTGACGTACCAGCATGTCATGGTTATTCCACACTTCTTCTAACTCTGCGTGCTTCTCCGCAAGCAATTCCTCTTTCTTGTCATTAACCATCCTCACCAAGCTCTTCTTGGAACGACTGCCAGACTGTGACTTCTTTTTCGACTTGCCATACCTATTCCCACCGCCACGAGAAGCCTTACTCGAGCTCCCCTCGTTCGTGCTTCCCCAAGTAACCATCCCACTGTCTCGCATACGACCCAAACCGTACTCGTCGCGGAAGACGAGACCTCTCGACCGCGCCTGCAGCCGGGTTCGCTTCAACTTGCGAAAATAGGCTAAACTTCCTCGATCTTTTCGGATCCCGAACGGTTCGACGGGATTCTTGGACAGAAGGAATGCTACGGGCACGTTTGCAATGATGAGCAGAGCGTCGAGAGGTAGTTGTGCGAGGCGCCCCTGTGGTCGAAGGAAACGTTGATTTGGTACGGCATTATTTTTTTGGGTGTGTGATACATTTGTTTGGCCACAAACAACAAGTCTCGCTTCAAGTTCAAGTTCTGTAGCTGGTACTACAACGTCGCATTCACAGTTGGGAAGTACGACTACTTTACAAGCGAATGCGATATACATGTAGTAAGTAACCTGTCGAGGGTTGGGTGCACAAACGGTCGTGACAGAAGGTTGATATGTGGAGAAAGAGGTTGCAGTGCGGTGGGTATTCTAAATGATTGAATAATGTAGACAAGACAGTGGCACATCCAACGTACATCCAATTATTGATTTAATGGCGGGGTTGTTCGCGATGTCCGAAAGCACAAAGGCAAATTTTGCGGTTACAGAATCTTGGAGTCTTGAAAGTCATGACATGTTTATGACATTTCGCTTGTGTAGTCGAAATCAGGGAACTCGTGGCCGTATAGATCAGGCGCCGGCAGACCGTACAGCGCAGCTGCATTATCTTCAGGATATTTATCGAAGCTGGAGAGAACGTAAAAACTGGCTGCGACATTGCAGCGGTAGGACCACTTACGCGCTCGCGTCGCCATCTCCACTAATTTTTGGAAGATATGGCGCTGTGATCTCCCGAACAGCTAACCTATCCCAATCAACCTCTCTAAACCACGAATGCGCAAAGACATCCCCAGCCCCGTGTCTCATGTTCCCATAGCGCTTTGATGGATCGCTCTCCATCAGCTTCAGTATCAGATCTGTTGCAAGGGGATTGAAAGCGGCTGGCCACTTGATGAAGGCGGGCCCCCGAGTAATTTTTTCATATAGCAGCACAGGGTTTGCGTCAGGTTGGTGGAATGGTGGGAGCCCAGAAAGCATTTCGAAGATTAGAACACCAAGAGCATACCAATCTACACTTTTGTTGTAACGTTGCTGGCCAATGATCTGGATTATGTGGGTTGGGTTGAGTTGACTATTGAAATGTACCATTCTCAAATACACACCTCGGGTGCTAGATAGTCTGGTGTCCCGCATAATGTCCATGTTGTTGTTGTACACGACTTGGCGAAGCCAAAGTCTGCCACCTTAATGTGGCCATCATGGTTTAGGAGGATGTTTTCGGGTTTCAGATCACGATATATGATATCAAGGGTATGGAGATGATTGAGAGCTAACGCGACTTCAGCAGCGTAAAATTTGGCGACGGGATCAGGGAACCGCTGCATGTTGCGTAGGTGAGCAAAAATAGAATCCTTGAAATACAAAGGCACTTGCGTTTGATCTTCGTAAAAGAGTGAAAAGCTCGCCGCCCGGAACAAAATCCATGACCATGTATAAGTTGGCAGCATCCTGGAAGGTGCCCCAGAGGTTGATGATGAAAGGATGTTGTACGGCCTCGAGCATGTGCTGCTCGCTATTAGTGTGTTCTACTTGCTTCATCTTGACAACTCGCTCCTTGCTAAGCACCTTGACAGCATAGAAACGCAAATTGTGCTTGCTGCGTACTATGGTGATACGATCGTTAGCGCGCGTAGCAGAACACCCGTGGGCAATCCATACCAAGATGCACCCTTCCAAAGCTACCAGTACCCAAAGTTCTTTGGACGATGAAGTCTGTCAGGCAATATGAACCCTTTGGTCTCTTTGCTACCCGTTCAATGTGTTTCTCTTTTTCTTTTTGAAGATCTGGCTTCTCTTCCTCGACACCATCCATACTATTTCTTCGCTTGCTACTCCAGTCACTCGCTGACGTCCGGTCAGTTGATATGGAAGCACGGTAGTCAAACTGCGAAGCTGCAGACCCAGTACTATACTGTGCCGAAGAAGATGGCGAGGGGAGGGATTGATGCAGTAATTCATCACTCATATCTGACTTTTGGTGGTGACCTAGATGGGATCCAAGTTTTCCGGCCATTCGTTTGATCGATAGCATGGACGATTCTGAGATATACGACGCGGATGAAAAATCAAATCAACGAGAGGCAAAAGTAAAACGAAATTTACAAAGGAATGCCTTTCCCTCAGCGACCTCGATTCACCCAATCCAAATATGGTCATGAACCAAACAGATCCTCGAGGCGGGACCAAATAAAGATCCATCCCCGGATTCAAAAGTACAACACTCAACTTCCTTGGAACAAGTGAAGGGAATGGTCACCATAGCAAGCAAGCAGTCAGAATACAACGTTGGTATTCTTGTTGAGTGCTATATAACCCATGCTCCGCTGCTCCGTTACCTCTGACGCAGGCCACCAAACACAGCTTACACAAGCCTACATATCGACATTTCGTTATAAAGATCATATAGCGGCCGAAGTCTGACAAATGCTTCGATTTAATTTGACCTTTGCAATTCTGAGTGTATCGCCTTACTGGACCTTAGGGCAGAGGGTCAATGCTATACAGACTTACACCCAAGGGGGAAGATTTCTGCTGTTGAAGTCATTACGTAGTTGTAGAATGATTTACAATGTTTCAGACTGCCCTTGGGTGTGTAGTCCCAATTGACCACACCGATCTCAATGGGCAAATGTCGAAATCTAAAAACAGGGACGATGCCGGCATCCTGGATCGCCATCTCCATGGTTACTCAGGTCTTCGCCTAAACGAGAACATCGAAAGGGTATACTGCGTTGCGGTAGTTCTTCGTATATCCATCCAGCTAGAAACGCAGCTGTCCAGGATTGACTGTTCGGTCATGAAGATGGACATCGCTAATCTGGTCCGACCCATCTCCGCCGGTAGATCCTAAAATACTATGAACAATAACCTTCAATCAAGTCTCTGGGGACTTACGTCTAGCCTATCGCTGATATCGCCGTGTGTTGTCATATCGATGCTCTCCTCCTTGCCAACCTCGTTCTTACGGGTTAGACAAAGATCCACGACAGATTGCGCCAAACCTGCCAGAGCAGTAACAGTAGTGACGTCAATGTTATTGCCGGGTATTGCTTCCGCTTCATCGCTGTTGATTTCGCGCCCACTTTCTAAGGCTGCCTGATATGCCAAAATTTTTTCTAGTGTGGAAATCGTATCTCCATCTCGCTGTCCCTGTACGCAGAATGGCAATGCCAACAACACCCATAGTTGATGGGATATCTTCCCATCTCCGTTGAGGCATAATTCGCTGCTTGTGTCTAGGGAATGAAAGTAAATCAACTGTGAGTCAACTGACTCGAACATCCGATCCTGGACAGCTTTCGGAAAAATATCGTTCCAGACTGAGAGGAGCTGTCCCAATTGATAATCGTTTCCATTGCTCCGGCCCACTAGCCATCGGTATACCTCGGATAAGTCCCATGTGATACAATCATTTTCATTGGCGTCCAGGATGAATCCATATTGAGTCAGCAGTTCAGCATTGGTCAAGGTTTCGCCATATGTGTTGAAGACCTCCGCATGAGACTGAATTGGGGCGTTCGACACCATTTCATAAAACTGGTCCAAGTCGTTTTCGGCATGAAATAATGCTGAAGTCTCCTTGCGAATAGTTGGCGGGAGAGACTTCGCTGGCTGACTATAGTCTGGATCGATTTCTTGGTCGTGGGTGCATTCGTATAATGATCCACAACGAGGACAAACATTGAATTCTGTCTGCCGACCATTTAATTTTGCCTTTCACCATGAAAGTAGGGTGTTGCACACCTGCAAGTGAACATGATTGTCCTGCTCATGATTGAAGCTGTCCAAAAAATCGTAAGGAACTGAACAAAACCATAGATTTAGCTGACGAACGCATCAGCAATCGGTACCATTGAAAGGCCATGATACGCATCCACCAGAAATGCTCTTGATGACACAAGAGAGTAGGCACGATAAAATCCTTGAAGATTTGGCTTTGAGCTGGAAGTGTTATTGCTTTTTTCAAGATACCGAAGGAGAAGCGGTTCAGCGAAATTGAAGTAGTAATTGTTCTAAAGGTGATTTATGATGAGTATTACCGCCATGTAATACATAAACGTACTAGTCCATTTAAACTGTTCCCCGGCTGCCGCGTCATATTTCGCTCGACTTCCGTCCCTCTTAACCATTTTAACGCTTCAGCACCATCCCTGAAACGATTGTCGGAGATTTCACAATTCCAGAACATAGGGAGATCAACAATCCCCACAGGTAACGATTGGAGATACCCTAGCCAGCGTGATGACTTTCCAAGTAATCTGTTGGGAATGGGTCGAGCTGGTCGAGCTCATTTGTGAGTCCTCGTGCTCACATTTCAACGTACAACGCGAGTGACAAGGCATGTTGCGCTTCGGGACCATATAATATCGGCTCAATATATTCGGATAGAGAACAGGAACGGACTGATAGAACCGAGTTCTTATGTATGTGTACCACTTAGGAAGCCATTAGTTTTATCCGTTCGACTCGAAGTCACTCCAACCAGATCAGCACTCACCACTAATTAATGGAGGGATATCATCGCACGAATAAACACAAATTCCAACTGCGGGATCCCATTGAATACGTAGCCTTGGATCCAGCCAAATACTATTGTCTGCGCACCACTGAAGGAGTTCTTGAGTGACAGACGGAATGGCTGACATCGATCAAGAGGCTGGCCGCGGCGTGGCACGGCCCCCCCGCCATCGTCACGGTCTTCCAGCTAAATCACACGCAAACAAGTTCTTCTTCAACCATGCTCCCTGTGCTTGACATCCTTCACAGAGGCGTCGTCTACTCGCTAGTTGGGCTCTCTGTGTATGGGATCGGCATGAGCGTCTATATACATCGGGATACGTTGCAGCGGGGTCGAGGCATGTCGCGTCCCTTCCTTCTGTGAATTCTGTTATTAAAAACTTGCAGATGTACGCCACTGTTCTTAATCCGAGATTACGATAGACCGTCTCATTTTCAACTATAGTTGATGGCTCGGAGAGAAGCAGCTCTCCGGTTGGATAAAGAAGTGCGTTAGCATACTCTGATTATTACCACTTCATCTCATGGTCAAGCAGGAAGAGAAGAAAGAAGTTGCCCTCGCTGAAGCAGCGCAAGCAGTTTTCAAGCAATCATGATATTTGTCTTCAATGACATCTGCAAGTACGGTCTTCACTAATGGTGAAGTTGGCATCTGAGATTCATCAAGTCCCAGAATGAGTAGGACCCACCCGAATGTCCTAAAGGCATCAAAGTCCCGCCCACTTTTGTTGGATAACGAGAACGGGCCATTCCATTCCACAATGCAATACTTCAATATTAATTTAGTCGGGTAGACATTGATCCAAGTGGTGATGCTAAGCCTATTGATCTACTTGCAGGACTCCCCGATGAGAGAATAAGTGTAAGTAGTGTAGAGTTATAAAAATTGAGCCAGGTATGGTATGGTAACAATGAGAGGAACAAGGCAGGCATCTAAAAGCGCAGAACGAAATAATCTACCAATGGCCAAGTCGCACTTGAGACCTGTCGAAACCGGTTTCGACCCAAGGATTCACCCCTTCGACAGCCTTGCCATCAAGGCCAAGGAAGCCGACGCGCCTATAAACCTTGGCGGCGCCGGGATTGTTATGAGCGACGTACAGGACCACACTTTCCTTGGTCAAAAGCAAGCTGTGGAGGTCTCGATTAGACATGGCTTCTCAATACAAACAAAGGACGTACTGTTTACACACTCGCCGAACGAGACGTTCAGCACAGCCGAAGCGACGCCACCGAGCGCTTGTGATGACCTTGGAAATTGTGGCAACGGTTTCGCTATTGCGAGTATAAGCAACAGCAGATGCAATTTCGGCATGGGTCTGTCCGTGTTTAAGGATGCGATGAACCCAGACTAGTCCTTGTTGAACGAGATACGTCGCTTCTTCTAGCGCTGCCGCTCGTGTCAACTGGAAAGGAAACTAGACATGAAAGCGATGAGCAACGTGTTTGAACAATTTGTAGTGGTGGCTCACAGCATCTTCAGCAAACTCAAAGCATAGGTCGGCTATTTCTTTGATGTCACCAGGTTCGGCAGATCGAATTTCGTAAGTATTAGCAGGGTGAACGGACACCTGTCGGTTGATAAAGCTCCGTTTAGTGCAGAAAGTGATATTGGCCGCGTAGTAAGGCTCCGCGTAACTCTCGATGTTGGTGAGCCTGGTCCAAACCTCCACAAAGAGTCTGCTGATGGGTTCCGGAGCGAAAATCGAGTACACCCGCTGGACCTGTACTACATCCTTTAAAGCCTCGGCTAGCATCTGGACACAGGGTTGGATGTAAGTGTCGGTAAGTTGATCGAAGGGGAGGGTTGTCATGACGAAGATAGGATAGGAGCCCATGTAGCCCTCTGTGCAGGAGAGTATGAATTCGATGGGAAAAGGAGGGTTTGAGGAGGTGTAGGTAATCCAAAGATTATTCTGGTTGAAGCCAGAAGACTTCTCTGCAGCCAATATCTTGAGAGCTGCAGGCAGGATGACGTTCGCATCCCGGGCATTGGACCTGAGGACTTGCCATACAAGTTCTGGCAAGTCACCTGCCCTGGAGAATATGCCTATGAAACGATGAGAAGTCGCAGAGGGCATGAGCGGATGGATATTAGAAATTAGGACGTTTTGACAGACCATTTTATACCATGCAGCTGTTGCATACACCTATGACAAAATAGACCATTCGGCGGTGTAAAGCTAAGGAACCCCTGGAAGACAACTGAAATAACTGATCGGGATCCCAATTGGGATCAGATATTATAATAGGGGACCTAAGGTAAAGGGTAGAACATATATGCATATGGAAGACTAATTATTTTAAATTAAAAAAAAAAATAGCGGATAAACAACTTACAACGCAACAGCAGTTAAGTCACGGCTTAATCCGCACATCATCAAGGAGAAAGACTCGCGGCGGATCAAGAATAGTCCATTTTTTGGTTGCTAAGATCAAGCAATCTTCATTCCAAGGATAGCGCAAGTATCCGGGGACCAATGGCGAACTTACGCTAGAAAGGGACAGGCGCATTGGAGTCAGATAAGATCACTATAATCATAAGCATGATGAGGCTGCGTACTGATACGACCTACTTATTTTGTTCCCAAGGTCTCCGTGATCCTCATGGTGTTCTCGAACCCTGATTTGAGCCAAGCTGTGAAGTTTCGTGTAAAGTGATCTTTTCTCCGAGTCATGGGTCCGAGTCGATCAATACCCGCCTTTTCCCACGTTCAAATGTAAACCGTCACTCCTGTCACTTGACGATCGTGATCTCAGGCTACTATCATACATAGCAGCGACTTCGACTTGCTATCATGGGTATCAGTGTAAGGAGCTCAAATTCAGCCGAATTCGTTTGTTAGACTGCACTATTTTTGGCGACAAAAGTCCGACATGGATGTGCATCCCAAATAGTCACAGACGCGACCACCACCGAGACGCAGTTTGTTAGTTGAGTGCCAGTGTATCGGGAATAACACAGCCAAGGCCAAGGTCGTGTCCCAAAGCTTCCAGCTCAAAATCGAATCCATCGAAGTTCGGCCGGGGCTTCTTCTACAGCAATGATAAGTAATTCCACAATTCCACAATTCCACTCCGCCACCCCGTCCGAGCTTCAGCAGCGCCTCAAGCTGTTGCTCGCACGTTCGTCCCGCCACATGCAATGTACATTCTTGCCCCTTGCAGAGTTTGCGTGGTTTTGGGTTCCGACTCGGATGTGTAACTTCCGCGAGTCTAATTCCCCAGAGTCTGCAGATCATTCGTTCAGCGCTTAATTTGTATCAAGTGGCCGATGATTTGCTATCAAAATGTTGAATTTGACCATCTTTCTCAAGCGCTGCTATACACTGCGATACTCAAGCCATAAGGTAAATGGCAGGAAAGTAAGTTTATGCTACATGCATCATTCTCTGAAATTTAATCTACCCCCGATAAGTTCATGGATCACTTTTTATATCTACCCTCTTTCAATCGTCGGGAGTAAAGAGTGGAAACCCGTTTATCGTTATGAATTCACAGCTCATTCATTTATCTAGACCTACTTCATCGACCTGCCATTTGTCATGATCCCATCCGTCGGTGCGGGAAATCGTATCTCAGCGGCTGGGATGGCAACGAGTCACTGATCGTCGGTGCATAGTACGGTAATCCGACCACATTGATATTAAGGCTAATACATGACAATTCAGGTATCTTCTTTTTTTTTGTCCTGAACACACACGGATGACGTAAGGAGTCTTTGTACTTTGTTTACTTTGTTAAGTATACAGGAAGGGGATTATTCACCGACCTGCAATACGTACTTCTGATGACCCTGACTGCACTTTCGGTAATAACGTACGCACAGGAACCGCGATGTTGATTCATGAAACGTAAACTGAAGATGTAAGTTTATTTATCTGTTATCCTGTGCCCCTCATTTTTCACTTGACATTCCGAACGGGTTTAGACAACTCGACAACACATCTGGAATAAGATGTGCTAGGACTTTCGGAACTCTCCAGAAATAAGTCAGTATCCGTAACTTAATCGACCTGTCGGGACACGGCATTCCCGCCATCGACATCATCTCTGACCCTGAAAGTTCTCCACAGCTGATGCTTAATTGTTGGAGGTTTCCTTTTCTCAAAATGTTTTCCTCCGAGCCGTGGCATTGTCATTTGAACCAACCAACAATCCGGGTTCAAACACAATCGCCACTCTGCCAGGAATATTCTTGCTCGTGCCTGCGTATCTTACCTTTCCCAGCAACCGTTATTTGTCGCACGGAACTCAGAGAATTCCGATGGAGCGATTAAGCGCTCTGCTGAGGTTTACGCTTGTTTGTTGCAAGCACTTTGACCAACGCTGGGCTTCAACTTTCGACTGCTCAGAACAGCAGCTCGATCCAATCATTAATTACCTCGAGGACAAGTGTCATTACAACTTCTCATGCTGAATTACGCCCCGTTTATCGGAACAAAGAAATCGGCGTGTTGTCTGCTTGTGAGGTGCACATGTTTGATATCTACTTCGAAACGGTTTCTGTGATCAACGTCGAACCCGAGCACAACCAGTGCGTTGAAGACAGCTGTGAACGCTCTTCCATGGTTGCCGGATTCTCGCCTTGCCTTATCCTGGAAGAAACTTCGATTCG
>QLOK01005835.1:4202-16316 GCA_003313805.1 Tricholoma flavovirens
GCATACAAATGGAATACATCACTTAGCAATGGTTACCTGCCAGTGCCAGGGGGAACACCAAATTCCCTTGGACCTAGTAGCCAGTAACTTACTACCCACAAGCTTCACCAGAATATGAACTCTTTTCACCATGCACATCCTAGACTACTTTTGGCTCTGTAATCTGGAATTAAAGGCATCGGCATATCAGTTTTACCAGCTGATTCAGCACATAACATTGCCGATGAGGCCTGCCAAAGTGGTTAATCTCTACCATGAGCTTCGGTGCATGTCCTGCTTATGGCATTGGATGAAAAGACTGAAGTGGGCAGGGTATGGACATAATGACAGAGATCCTTTGAATCCCGAACCAGGATCACTTGCCAATTTCTGTCCAGCCTGTCCTCAAGTAGGCATAAATATACCAGAAAATTGGAAGGATGATGTGAACTGGTGGGTGACTAAATACCTGGATTTGTGCACTGGGATCCAAAATAACCTACAAAATTTAGATTTGTTTTTAAATGCATATTTGTGGCCGATGGCAATTTCAAAGCCGATCATGTTCGGCAGAAAAACTCGGATAATGATATATGGCTTTGGGATGGAGGGGGGATGGCCCCAAATCAGGCTGAATACAAACAGTTCCTGCAGGAGGCCATAGAACTATTAACGGTAAGTACCCTTCCATGCTGGTGGCCGATGCCAATCTGATCTTTACCTGGGTCTCCAGAAGGCTCCATGCGAAAATAAATTTGTAGCTATTGTGAATGCTTTTTCTGGCATTGAAGGCATGTGATCAGACTGGAGTAGCGGCCATTGCATGTGCACAGCATGGCTGTTATGTACCCAATGCATTGGTGGACTTGTTTCATGGAGAACAACAAAAGAATATTGACTTTGCTTTTCTTCAAGCACTGAAAACCACCAGGGTTGACCCTGACCAGGGTGTAATGCTCATTTATGACATTGTCTGCCAGTACATCATCCACATTTTGCAATGTATTGGTGTCCATCTTCCACCCGGCTTGACTATTGACCAGGCCATTGGGCTTTTGCATGTTCATGGCCACAAGGATGAATGTTTTTTTCGCTATGCTCCATCCTTCATTCCAGGGTCCGGCATTGTAGCAGGAGAAATACTTGAATCTTTGTGGTCATCGCTGAATTCCATTTCCCCAACAGTTAGAACAGCAACCTTGCCACATTGGGCAGAAATGCTTGATGATCATGCTACAGATTCAAATCACAAAAAAATGCTCAGCATGACAGTTAAACTGTGCTCAAAATCTCAAGAAGCACTAGAGGTTTCCACACGACTCAGCAAGCACCATGCTGAACTTATGGCAGCATTCGGCCAGCGAGCAATCAAAAGATGGGAGGAAGAAGTCAACTTTGTGGAATTGCTAAGGCTAACAAATTTAAAGGTAATGGATATGTATGGCATGCAGGGATCGGGATCGGGATCATCAGGACCGGGAATGGCCTTGGCCTCTACTACTGCATCAGCATCCCCATTGGTTCAATCTGCGGTTGAAGAGTGGATTGATTTTGCTATCATTTTTGAACAAATGCAGTAAGTTGGACTCAGACCCATATCAAATACCACCATTGAAGTTTACCAGGATTGAATTATGAGACAAAGTCCATCGACTAGGAAAATCACCACATGTTTCCAATATGCAAATAGTTGAACAGGAAAGAGAAGCTCTCGCATCTCACATGGTAACCTTAACACATTTACAAAACACTGCCAATGTTGCAAGTCATGAGATTGCTCCCTCATGCATCACACATGGCAATGAACACAAATTTGATTCCGATAACAATATAGACCCGGCTGAAGATGACACCCTAGCGGCATCGGGCCCTTCAAACCATCCAGCCAACACACATGCTATTCCAGTTGAGGATCAACAAGTATACCTACCATGTAATAGTAATCTTGCTGATGTGGAGATTAACCTCTGGAAGAACCAGGCAAGCTGACTGCTGCATCAGCTGTGGGAGCTCATTGCCAACAAATCATTTCAATATTCACACATCATCCGAGCAGTGCCAAGAAAGGGAGTTCGCACCAGGTCACGAGCCGTTGTCCAGGAGTTGGTTAAAAAAATTAGCCTACACGCAAGAATGTACAACCATTGCTGAAGCCGATTGCTGGCACTGGATTGTGATGCTGGGACATTGCATATGTTTCAGCAGTTAACTAAGGATGACCTCCATGCCAGTACTGCTATTTTGAAACCAAATATACCTGGTTCCACTACTCTTCATTTATCCTGGATTTGGCACAATGCCCATATTCGGACCGGCGTCTTTGCCAATGACAACATTTCTGCTGCTGCCAATGCCGATGCCGGCCGATTATGGGAATGTAAATGTCTTCTGTTGTGATTCATTTTGATTAAACTAATTTTTTTATAGTCAGGTGCATACATTGGCTTCGATCAAGGGCTCAGATGAATAGATGGAGGGAGGAATATCTACTGGTCACATATGAAATGCAGTGGACCGTCTGGTATTTCATTTATCACAGCCAACGATGGCAGTCAGCCTCTCACTCTGAGAACACCCTTCCCGGCCCTCTAGCTATGCTAATCGTCAGCAGGCTTTATGGTGTGAATTAGTGTTAAGGGCTGACAAAACATTTAGATCAACAAATGTCGATTATATCTCCCCTCTATGACGTTTACCAGCTGTATTATGTAAACTCAATTATCTTGATCAGTAACCACGATCACTATGTCAACAAAACTCTCTCAATCTTCAACCCTTTTTCTTTGCAATCGGGGCCGAAAGGTCCACTTCAAATGCATACACAGGAGATTATTTGGTATGCAGAGTCCCAATTTCAGGCAGTTTTATTGCAGATCGACCAGGCAAATGTCATAAAACAAAGGTGGATGCAAAAAACTCTATATTCCGAGCTTGTAAGATCAGATCTTCTTAAATGGACAAGTAATATGTCACTCAAAAATATGACAGATGTATGTCATGTCTTGGGTCGGTACCGCCACCACAATCGGCCTGGTGATTGATGTGCTGATCCTGGTTCAGTCCTTGGCTGACATTAATTTGGAGCACCTACTGCTTGGATTCCATCCATCTCTTTTGGCCACATTGGATGATGGTGTCGCCATGGATAGTCCAAGCTGCCTTGTGCCCTCATATGCATGTGACAGGTGGAGACACATTAGGGAACCAGATGCTGGGAGGATTTTAGGCATTGACACCCTGGATGAGTGCCTTGATCATTATCGGCAATACATCCCTGCGCTGTCAACCCCCATCAATAACCAGGAAGCACCTGATGATCCCAACTGCCAAGCCGATGGCCAAGCCACTTGCTGATCTTGTGTTGAGCTGTGCACTCTCATTCATGATATGTTCAATGAGATGCGCAGTATGCATAACTTCATAAACGGCTGTGAATCATCCACCGATGCTGCCTTCAATGCCAATGTTAGGAAAGCGGCAGGGTTTCAAGGACTTCATGAGCTCGCCCTCCTCAAGGAGCTACAGTCTGAATCACTGACTTTGTCTTCTGTACCAGCATCGAAAAAAAAACCCTCGACAAGTTGGGGGACCTTCAAAACAATCTGCTGTAACAAGACAATTGCATCTGGTGGGAGTACATGCACAGGCTGAACTAGAGCACCTGAAGTCCCTTCCCCCCACCTCCCACAAGTGGACCTGGGGTACCAACATCACAGAAAATGATGTTTTGGCAATCAACCAGGAGACAAAGGGCAAGGGAAAGGCGCATCATTCCAGGTATGCAGGGTCTCTGCCTGATGGTGTATATGACAAGGAGTGGTCAGTCACTCCAAGTCTCCCAACAACTGTCTCTGCTGCCTACAGTCCACCACCCACTGTAACTGGTATTGATGCTGGGCTCTATTTTTCAGACACTGAATCCAACAATTCACCACATTCTGATGTCAGATTTGATGCCAATGCCACACCTGACTCCAATCAGCATACCGATGCTGCTGCTGATGCTGTTTTGAACATGGTTTGGCAAGGCGAGGATAAACACACCACCTCTAAGGCTGCCATGATATATGATCCTGATTCATCATCTCCCCGTATGGGTTCTCCAACTGGCTTTGATGCTGCCGACTTTTACCTTGCCAATTCTACCTCTTCATCTCCACTTGCAAAATCCCCTTACAACAACCTTTGCCACTGCATCTGATGTGCTGGATGTTTTCCTCTCATCATCGGGGACAGATTCTGCTAGCTCTGATGGTGAATCTGATCCTAATGCCTCTTCACTTAGAAATCCCATTTCAACTGCTCTTCCCACTGCATCTGATGCAGCTAATGTTTTCTTCTTATCATCAGAGACAGATTCTGCTGGTTCTCATGGCAATACTGATGGCGATGGCGATTCAGATGGCAATTCAGAGGATAATTCTAGAGCCGAGTCTCCCAGCACCTCCCAGATAGAAAACCAAACTCCTTCTTGCATCACACTACCAATCTATAGTCATGCAGACTTCAGCTATGTTGATGATACTTGGTTGCCTGGCTCTGATGATATGGACAGTTCGAATGATGAATGATGCACATTTATTTCATTTATATACAGTATATGAACCTATAGTAATAATCTTATTGTTGATGTTTATGCTCCTATGGCTCCTGTCAGCATGGCACATTGAATGTTTTATGCCTGATCCCTGATGCCGATGCTGTTTCTAGTGATGCCGGTGCTGTGCCCACTCCCGATGCCAGTGCTGATTCTTTCATCTGATGATGCCAATTCATAGGTTAACATGTTACATGCTACATCTACTATATGGTACAGCAAGCATCATGGTAGTGCATTCACTGGTTACATAGTAGGTACTACATATACACTATGCACTACGAGGGTGTTCAATGGTGTCCACTGAACCCATATCACTCGATACATTGTATGTGTTCAATAGATCGTATTATTTGATACAGTGTAGCTTACCTATGTGAACTTTGTTAGTTATGAGATCTCAAATCCAATGATGGTGAATTGCGATATGTTTTGATCACTGATGAAATTGAAGATTGTGAGTTAATATAACTGACCCCTCGTTATCACCTTGAATTCCTATCAGAAATTCTTGTGGAAATCTGAGTTCTCCATACAAGTTTCAGAGCCATATTGCTTTGCATCCTGCTTCTGATAAAGCTACATATTCTGCTTCTGTGGAGGATAAAGCAATCATGGTTTGTTTCTTTGATTTCCACATGATAGCTCCCCCAGCTGCTAGAAAAACATAGCCTATTGTGGATTTGTTATCATCAGCATTTGCAAAAGTGGCATCAGTGTATCCAGGGAAAAGATTTTGATTTTCATATTCATCTCAGGATTTAGTATAAGTGATCCCTAAAGTTTTCATACCTGCTAGGTACTGTAGTATTCGTTTAATTGCACCATGGTGTTGTAAACCCAGGTTTGCAGTGTAGGTGGCTAATTTGTTGACAGCATAGCAAATATCTGGTCGTGTTGAATTTGCTATGCATTGTAAGCACCCCAATAATTTGGCATATGAATTACTTCGATTTGGTTCATTGTCATCAGGATTTGGTGCTAATTTTATATTCAGATCCATTGGTATGGTGATGAGATTTGCATCAGCCATTCCTTCCTTAAGAAGAACATTTTCAATATATCTCAGTTGAGAAATAGTTATTGTATCATCGGTTCATGTGACTTCAATGCCAACAATTTTACTTGGTTCTCCAAGGTCGGTGACTTCCCATTCTGAGTGGAGTGTTTTCTTCATATGTTCCATCATTAAATCTGATGAAGCAAAAAGTAATGAGTCATCCACCCATATAGCCATAATTCCTAACTCGTTGCCATTGTGTCATATATATGTGCATGGATCGGAAAGTAATTGTCCATATTCATGAACCTTGAGTTTACCATCAAGTTCATTATTCCATTTGCATCCTGCCTGTTTTAACCTGTATAATGTTTTTACCAATTTACATACTTGGCCCGTTCCATCTTCACATCCTTCGGGTTGTCACATATAGATAGTCTCCTGTAAAGTACCATTTAAATATGCACCTTTGACATCCAATTGATGTAACTTGAGTCCTTTCTTTGGAATGAGAGCTAGTATTGCACATAGGCTATCCATTCTGACAACTGGTGAAAATGTTTCGGTATAATCAAATCCAGGTCATTGAGCACATCCCTTTGCCACTAGTCTCGCTTGATATCTGATTGAACAAGTTCCCAAGTTCCCATTTCTGATAGTAAGTCCAATTCAGTTTTCATGGATTTCTCCCATTCAGGCCAGTTAGGAGAGCTTTTCGCTTCTTTCAGACTTGTGAGTTCATCTCCAGCGATTATTGCGTAGGCTTCTTCCATTGAGAAGGTGTTATAATTGGTATGAATTCCATGTGTCCTTTGTGGCTCATCAATATTGATGTCTTCCACAATTCTTTTATGTTTCTTAGTGGGTTCAAGCTTCTGAGTAAAGTCATCAGAAGTTGTTACACTGTTTGATGGCATGTCTCCTACAGACTCCCCCTCACGTGGCAAATTGGGTGTGACATCAATGTGTTCAGGAGGTGAAGGTGTTTCTGGAGGATTAATTGTTCAAAAATTTGAGAGGTAAGTACCTTGTGTGTTTCTGGGTTATAATATTTGATGGCCTTCACACCATCATCAAACCTGACATATGATCAGCATTTTGATTGCAGCAACATTTTGTGGTCTTTGTTTGTCCCTTGTAATAAAACCCACACTGGGCTTCCAAATTCTCATAAGTGACTTACAGTTGGTATTTTATTGTACAATCCCTTGTAAGGTGTTGACTTCAGGAGATGTTTTGTGTATGATTGGTTGCGGAGATAAGCAGTGTGAGTGACAGCATATTCCCAAAGAAATTTGGGGAGCTGATTGGCAGACAGCATTGCGTCCACTAATTTTCCATCCAATAATTTCTGAAGTCCAGTATACCTGATATGTCTGAATCATCAGTGCCAAGTCTCCCAATTTGGGAATGTGCCATCCCCAACAAATGTTTGATCAGCATGTGACTCATAGACATTTGGAGAGCTATGTGACAATTGGGGAATAAACATCTTCATTTTGTATAAATGATTGCTTATCTTTGTCCCTTGAGCTATTGCTCTGCCCTCTTTGGTAGTGAGAGTTATTTTTCCATTTTCCCCCATATATTTTCCTCCTGTGGCATCCCATCGCCCTAATGATATTAAATTCACTTGTCCAGGAACATGTAGAACATCTTCCAAATGGAGAATAAATTTTCGACCATTACATGTTGAAATTAAATCAACAGTTCTGTGCCCTTCAATTCATGCTTCTTTACCTCCTATGCCTGTTACAGAAATATTTCCCAAAGGTGTGTAATTTGTAAAGGCTTCTTTTTGATGCATGATGTGTGATGTTGTTGCTGAATCAGCTAACCAATCGTAGTAGATCAATCACTTATCATTGGCATCCACGTTACAGGCATCACATGTATCAAAGTTGTGTAATTCATTGTCAACCATGAAAGTGATGTGTTCTTCAACTAAGTTGGACTCTTTGGCATCTTTCTTGGTGTTGGTTTCATTTCTCTTCTTTTCCTTCCCTTTCTCTTTCTTTTTGCCCCAACAATCTTTTGCTTTACAACCAATCTTCCCACAATTCCAAAATTTGTTGCCATCAAATCTTCAGCACTTGCTTGACCAGTGTCCCATGTGTTTGCAATGCTCGCAATAAGGTTTGATTGATGATTTATCATATGTGATCCGATCTTCCAGGGATTTCTTAGCACCTTTTCCATTCGGGGTTCTCACCAGATGAGTACTGTTATTATTCCTGTTACAAGATCATGTTTTGCGGATTTTAAATTCTTCGCCCAATAAACCTATAAATGCGTCTGATGATATCTGATGTTTCGGATCAGGATCATCGGGATCATTGGCATTACCATTATAGGGATTGATAAAAGTTTCCCATGCTGTGGGTAAAGATGCCAAAATGATTGATTTGAAGTGCATGTCCGTGATATGAAATTCAGTATTCAGGAATTTATTGATGCGATTGCAATAAGATTTGAGAAGGTCCAAATGCTTGAGGAGGTCTTTGGTGTCATGCAATTTGGTTTCATATAATAGACATTGAATATGATTGACCATTTGGTTTGCCTTATTTTCATGAGTAACCATCAGAGCAGAATAGATCACTTCTGCTGATTTCTTGGATCCCATGTGATTCATTTGAGAAGTGGTGATGTTTTGGATAAGGACTTGTTGCACCCAAGTGTCATTTTTGTGCCAATTACATACCACAATAGGATCTGAATCATCTTTGGGTTTCTTTATGTCTCCAAAAATATATTCAGTAACATCGCAGTTGATAAAAACTCTTTCCATCCTTTGTTTCCACTTGTGCCAATTTTCATCTGTCAAATGATCTCAATTGGAGATCTTGCTCACATTAATACCTGAGAAGAATGTATAGGGGTTGATGTTGTCACTTCAAGATCTTCTTCCATAGATAGATCCATAGTGACCAATAAAAGAGTCATTTAAATGTAGTGAAAGCCAGGGCCCATAACCTCTTAGGATTATGACAATATGAGAGAAAATATGTTGTTGAGATAGTGGGTGTAAAGGGAAGAAAGGAATTGTCTTTCTTTCTCCTATAATCTGCTCTACTTATTCTACAATGTATATATAGATATATTCACTAAATATAGATCATAGTTCTCAAACCGGATAGATTGATCACATGCGATCATAGCGATCACAAGGTTCTGATCCCATCAGTGCCTGATGCTAGCACTTGATCCCAACATAAGGAGTGTCAAATGAGGAATAAAATCAAGGGGGTTCCAGGATCAGAATGCTGGACTGGACCCTGGTTGGTTGGTTGCTGCCGGAGGCTCGAAAAAAAATTGGACATCATCAAATATTTGGCTCTCTGAGGCCTGTTTGAGGACTAATGATGATGGAATTTTAATCATATACTACATAAGACTCTAAAGGACACAAAAAATGTGAATCAAGAGTGAAATTTATTATGCCAACATTACCCCTAACTGATCCACATGATTTGTATAAGCTGGAAATTTTTATTTGTGGTCCATCTTGACATGAAATGGCATCCATGGAAGAGGTATGTAAGTCTAAAATATCATTGTATCAGTTTTGAGACAAAGTAAAACCATACTAAAATGAGGATACATTCCAGAGCAATGCAAATGGATGTGCAGAATGTCCAAATTGTCACAAGAAGATCAAAGTTGGGACTGCCAGGATCCAGAACATGCACATAACACATCAGAACTTCCAAAACTGGCAAAATCTTATAGCAAAGAAACAACAAGAAAAAAAAGACTCAAGAATGGAACATTGGATGGGTTTCTATGCCCCAGGCCAGCATTCAGCACATTGACTGTGCAGCCTATCCCCTTGATACACAGTTTGCCAGTTCCAGGTGAATATGTGTCTAGGTACTTATGGGTAAGTTTTTATTAACATAAACGAGGGAAAACACTTATCTTCAGTATTAGTATCATCTCACATGTGTGGAACTTGAACAAGCTATTAGCAGCACATCTCTGCGCAAGTGAAAGAGATAATTATTAGTGAGATATTCTACTCAACTTATATACTATTGGTATGTTCTACTGTATTCTGGTTATCTCGAGGCAATGCTAAATATAGAAATGATGAGTAATACAACATAATTGTCTGACCAATTCCAACACAAGCACCCTGACATTGCTTTGCAATGCTTGTCAGTCCTCATGGGGAGGAAAGCACCTGCACTGTTGATCAAATGACATCGTATATAGAAGTGTGCCTGAATCACATGGTTGGTTGCAAAACCTAGTGAGATAAAAAATTCAACCCCAGGTATTCCATTAAATTTTTGGAACCCCCTTGGTGATCATCAGAATATTTCCTGAAAAAGATTTGTTGGTTTGCTGTACCACTGATTCTCATACAATTGGTTCTGTGCAAGCATTCCAGTGTTTTGATGTTGAGTTGCATTTTATGTAATCATGCTGGACTTCCGCAATCATTCCCACTTGGTGCTTTGGTCCCTGGGCTTAGTTTACAGTTGTTGTAAGTCTGCCCCAACACAGACTCACAACATCTACCAACACTCAGACTTGCATACACTCACCAACACTTGCCTGAAGTTGCCCACCATCAAAATGCTGACATAACACATCACTAATGCCCTCACCTGCAGTTGCCTGCACTCACCTGCACTTGCACATCTCTATACAGCAACAATGACACTCACCCATTTCTCAATGACAACACATGAAAGATAGGTGCCACAAACCTTTCTGATACTGATGTCTTTACTCTCCCCCTGGTATTCCATGTGGATCCATGCAGAATGGCATGGATTCTGCAAAATTCTGCAGAATCCACTGATCCCAGGACACCATTTTTTTGGTGTATTGTGGCTTCACCATTCCATGTGGATCCACATGGATCTGCATAGAATGATGCAGAATCTGGATCCTTTTCACACAGATCCATGGAATTTACTAGGACTGTTCCATGCTAAATAATCTTTGCACAGATGCGGACTGTTTTTCATCTGTATGGTCCATGTGCGGACCAATTAGGACTGCTGAACATTTTAGCCACATGCCGCAAAATTTTGCCGCCACAGAGAATTGAACCCCCAGAATCCAGCACAATTATTTAATTCATCAATGCTCCAGACCACTACACTACAAGGTAATTTCTATACATATGTGACATTTATTACCATAACTAACAGCCCAGTGTAAGGTCACGCCATGTCAACATCAATACATGCAACAACCAACATCCAACCAACATCCAACCAACATGATGACCATCCACCGCCATCCAACCCAACAATGCCAGCAAACACATGGTCATCAGCCTCCACCACCCATAGCAGCCTTCACAGGGCTGGATTGCCCCCTCCCTTGGCATCCTTGACCTCTCATGCAACCCACAAATGCAAAGCCTCAACCATTGACCTGGTAGCCGATAAAACCAAGAAAAAGAAGGCCAATGAGCTGAGTGAAGATGAAGGGAAGGGGCAAAGAAAAAGGAAAGGGAAATGGAAAGGAAAGGGTAAAGGGGGCAAAGGCCCCTCCAGGTAGGCCCCTCCCTCCCTCTGGGTCAGTCGCTCACAACCTACCACAGGAAAAAAACATCGGCTATGCATGCACTGCAGGATGTGGGGGCCCCTGACCCCTTGCATCTTACCAGGTAAGTTTTTTTCATTCTCATTTACTTTTTTCAGATTCAACTAATCTATGTATACAGGACAGAGGCCAGCCTTGAGGCCAGTGGCATCTCCGTCGCCCCCCCAAGGTGCCTATGCACAGCCACCACCCCCAATCCTGGTCCCATGACCCTCCCAACCACAACCAGCATGCGACAAGGCCCCAAGGTGAAGAATGATACGACTGTGACAATAATGATGACAAAATGACCACCAACAGCAGCAGCAGCAGCAGTGAAGACGAGACCAACAACAGTGACAATGACAATGATGACTCCAGCAACAACAATGACTCCACAGCAGTGACAATGACTCCAGTGACCATGAACCAGCCCCCAAACATCCCCACTCTAGAAATGGATGATGCAGGACCACCCACATCCCCACTTGCCCCAAACCCACCATAGCCAGCGGAATGGCGAATGACATGTCGTTCCCTGTCTCCCAGCCCTCTGGCCCCTGTGGAGGGGTCAACACCACTCTGGGAGTGGTGAACAACACCCCCACCCCCCTCAGATCAGCCAAGGACACCCCTCAAACAGCCAATGACGCCCCTACCACCCACCCACAGCATGGAGGACCCACTCAAATGGGGAATGACACCCATACCACCCTCTCCCAGCCTGCTGTGACCCCCCAAGTGGGGAACGATGGCCCCACCACCCTCCAGCCTGCCACGATCCTGAACAACACACTGTTTCCCATCGCTCAGCCCTCTGGCCCCTGTGGAGGGGTCAATGCTGCTCTGGGAGTGGTGAACAACACCCCTACCCCCCTCAGATCAGCCAAGGACACCCCTCAAACAGCCAACGATGCCCCTGCCACCCACCCACAGCCTGGAGGACCCACTCAAACAGGGAATGACACCCCTACCACCCTCCCCCAGCCTG
>QLOK01005836.1:1667-13721 GCA_003313805.1 Tricholoma flavovirens
TACACTGCCAAGTGAAAAACTTTACTGTGCTGCGAAAATCCTGACTAAGCAAATGCAAAAACCTGGGCACAGCCCCAGTGGCAATCTAACATTAGTGTAGCTACATAACAAATACATTGAGTAAAGGACATTTGTAAAACAACTGTCTCATTGAATAAATGTATGCTACAAGCTCTAGATGGAGTGCTAAGTACCAAAAATGTACATAATGAGTTCCATATGATGTCCCTGGGTGTGTTGAAGAATTGAGTAAGTTACTGGCAGGCACATGATTCCCTGTGTGTGTTGTCGCACTGAGTCAATTAGTGGGATGCAGCCAGGGGGTTTGGAGGCGGAGTGCCCCAACAAGCTGGAGAAATGTGCTGTAGGCACAAGGGGAGCAACACAAGCCGAGTGCCATGTAGATAGTGACTTATGACACATAGCCAGATTTAATGTACATAATGACTTATGACACATACACACAGAAATAAATTACTGGGATGAAACATAAAACAAATTAGTAAGAGTGAGTAAAAAAATTGTAAATCCAGTAAGCAGGTAAGAAAAATGTAACAAGGTTGGCATAACATGTCAAGGCAATGTTTTGCCAATCAAAATCTCGGAAACTGTCTGATAGCAGAGCAGCGCATGTACAATGCGGAGGAGCAGGCAGTGTTGGCAGCAGAGCACGACCACTGCTTCAATCCAGACCAGAGACAAGACTGGCCAGACCTCCTTTCTCCATGGTCCCAGTGGCACAGGCAAAACCTATGTTGACAACACCTTCTGCTACAGGCTATGTTCTCAGGGCAAGATCATCATTTGCGTTGCATCATCTGGCATCACTGCCCTTTTTCTCAAAGGTGGCCGGACTTCCCATTCCCGTTTCAATATTCCTATCAACATCCATGAGTCTTCCACCTGTTCAATCTCCAAGTGGTCAAATCTTGCCAAACTGCTCAAGGAGACAGACTTGATCATCTGGGATGAGGCCCCTATGCAGCATCATCACATACATGAAGCTGTTGACTGCTCACTGAGGGACGTCTGTGAATCCAATCAGCCATTTGGTGGCATTTCAGTTGTTTTTGGAGGCAACTTTCACCAGATCCTGCCAGTGATGGAAGGGGGCACACGACCTCAAATCTCTGCTCTTTGGCACAATATCAAGATCCTTCATCTCAAAATCAACATGCGATTGAACATCAACAACCTGGAGGAGCGTGAGTTTGCAAAGTGGCAGCTGGAGGTTGGAAAGGGTGGTCATACAGATGACAACAGCAATATCGCTCTTCCTGATCACTTCAAGTGCCCTGAAAACACTGTCTCATCCCTTACCGACACCATCTATCCTGGAATCAATGATCCCCTTCAGCACTCAGACAAATACTTTTCACAACGGGTCATTCTCGCATGTTCATGTTCTTCACAAGTTTCCTGGCCAGGAACGCGTCTTTCACAGTGCAGATTCAGTTATAAATGATGGAAATGAAGATTTGCTGTATCCAGCAGAATATCTGAATTCAATCAACTGCTCTGGTCTACCTCTTGCACACTTAGCACTGAAGGTTGGATGTCCAATCATGGTCCTTTGGAATCTCAATCTGTCTGGAGGAGTGTGCAATGGAAGCAGAGGAATATTGACATGCATCAGAAATCAGGTGTTGGAGGTGAGGTTGATTACTGGGGATCATGCTGGAGAGAAAATCTTCATTCCACAGATGCGACTGCAGCCAATCGAGGGACAGCTGCCTTTTAAATTCTCACGACTACAGTTTCCAGTTTGGTTGTCATTTTCCATGACCATCAACAAATCACAAGGACAGTCAGTGGAGCATGTGGGATTGGATTTATGGAGTGATGTGTTTACACATGGGCAGTTCTATGTCGCAGCATCATGAGTCAAGTCTGTGCACAACATCAAGGCCATTTGGGCAAGTACAAGTGAATTAGCTCGCACCAAAAATATTGTATATAATGAAGTACTATTAGATAACATATAAACAGTGTAGAATAAATAGTATAACTTAGAATATCTATAAAGATAAATAGAATATTATACATTGACCTAATTATTGAGATAAACAATAAAACATGCGTGCCGGAGGCACGATTCTTAACCTTGTCCATAATAAAGGGAGGATGGTAACATAAGCACCAAGGGTGCCCGCCAAGCACTGCCAAGTGCACCTGAGAAAGGAAATCTGACTAATGCTGACAAAAAATTGACTAAGCGCTTCCCATGCCTTGCTGGCTTTCTCTCCTTCTTTGGGCTCTCCATCATTCTTTCTTCTGGGCTCTTTTCCAGTGGGGGTGTGTCTGTGTTCTTGAGGGATCCAGTAGACCAAGGTGAAGCCCTGTGAAGTCCTACCTCCCTGGCTTCTTCTTTTCAACAAAGGAGTGTCTGCCAGTTGCTTTTTTTGGACCTCTCTCAGGGCACAGTGTGCAGGGAGATTGGGCTGGCGGATTTACAGTTGCCTCCCCTTCCTCTTTCAGAGGAAGTTGCTCCACTTTCAACTGCCACTGTCACCACTGATTTCACTGCTTCTTTTTCAAAGAATTCTCACATCATTGCTGCAGTAAAAGAGCTCTTCTTCTGCCCACCTTCAAAGTTTGTTTTTGCTGAACCCTCCAAATGTGTGTCTGCTGTATTGCTTCATCAATAGAAGAGGATCTGACAGTCATTTCAGGCAACAGACTCCTCCCAGCTCTCCTCAATGTGCTCAAACTGCCACTCAACAGAATGAACAAGATCAACAAATTCTTGATAGTCCTGTCCATCATTGCACTCCACATCATGTCCGCATGCAGCATATGGCCCAGCCTCCACCCCCACCACTGCACCTTCCTCAGAACCATAATCCTTTTGCTCCTGCTCCTGCTGCTCCAGTATATAATCATCTTCCTGTGCATTTGGCACAGCAGTTGGCTGCCTTGCCTCCTCTTCCACAGTGTGGCAGAGGTCATGGCAGAGGTCATGGCAGAGCTGCTCCTGCTCCTTTGCCTTTTGCTCCTGTGCCTCCCATCAATGGTCCTTTTGCTGCACATCCACCCAATGTCCCACACCATTACAACCATCTGCCTGCTCATCTGGCACAGCAGTTGGCTGCTTTGCTGCCACTGGGTAGAGGCTGTGGTATAGCTCCTGCTCCTGCTCCTCAACCAATTCCATTTGTATTATGTGTTAAATTGACAATAATGGTGTTATTTCAGCCTGCTGATCCTCCTGCATTTGTTCTTGATATACTGTACATGCTGCTTTAGATCCTCCTAATGTAAGTAGAATGCTATTGTTTTCTCTCAAAAAGATATTCACTGATATGCATTTATTGATATAGAATGGTCCACCTCCACTTATCCTGCATGTTGGCCCTTTCATGAAAATTGGCCTGTTCACTTTCTTGGAATGGATGTGAAGTGTCCAAGCTGCCATGCTTTGCATTGGATGGCCAAATGTCTCACAAACTCCACTAATATTCGTCCCAAGTTTGGCATGTGCTGCCTCAGTGGGAAGATTGCCTTGCCTCCTCTCCATCCCCCTTCACCTGAGCTTATGCAGCTGCTCACAGCTCAAGATTGAGTCTCAAAAGATTTCCAAGAACACATCTGCACCTACAACAATGCTCTTGCAATGACTTCTATCGGTCGCAAGGTAGATGAGTCTATCAATGATGGTGAAGGTCCCTATGTCTTTAGGCTGCACAGCAAGCTTTCCCATAAGATTGGATCCCTTCTACCACCTGAGGGGCAAGCTCCAGTCTACACTCAGCTGTACAGCTACGATCCAGCCGTTGCTGTCAACTTTTGGATGGCCAACAGGTGGAACACCTGGCTCAATCATCACACCATGGTCACACTCCAGGACATGCTCCACTGCAATCATCCTGCTGTCTAGATGTACAAGCAGGCCCATGAGCTCACCAGGAACATGCCTCCAGAGCAGCAGTGCAAGATTGCTCTGCACTTTGATGAGTGCTGCGACCATTGCCACTACAACCTCCCTACTGCTGCAACCAATGAGATCACTGTCATCCTTCCCAGTGATGGTGACCAGCCAGAAGGGGTCTGCAACATCATCCTCTACTGCAGAGATGGGCCTCTCCAGTGCATAACAGATGTGCATCCTTTCTATCCTGCACTCCACCATGTCCTGCTGTTTCCCACCAGCCAGCTTCAGTGGTTCCCACACATTGAGTACACAGCAGCTGCTGAGAAGAATGCCAATGATCAGGAAGGTGGTGCTGATGGCCCAAGGAGGTGCAAGTGCATCTCAAAATCTGAGTTCTATTGCTATCACCTCCATCCTTGACAACCTGCCATAGAGCCTCAGCATAACTTTCTCACAGAAAAGCTCTTTCAGGAGTTCATCTGTGATCAGTGGGCAACATCTGAGCAGGATAGGCTGCGCTTCATCATGTTGAACCAGGATACCATTTGGGGCGAGGTCTACTCTGGCTTGGCAGATGCCATGGCTGCAAACATCTATGCCCATCTTGAGTCTTTGGGTCAAAGGATCATTTTGCCTTCTTCTTTTGCAGGGAGCACATGTCACATGCAGCAGCTTCTCCAGGATGCATTGGCCATCAACTGCTTCTTCAAGGGCGCTGTTCTCTTACTTACCATGACTGCAAACCCTGCTTGGCCTGAAATTCAGAACAAGCTTCTTCTAGGTCAGGATGCAGCTGATTGCCCTGATTTGGTTGTCCATGCCTTTTATACAAAGCAGAAGCAGCTCATCAAGGACATAGAGGATGGCATCTTTGGAAAGGCTCTCACTTATATGTTCGTCATAGAGTTCCAGAAACATGGTCTCCCTCACATGCACTGCATCATATTCCTTGATCAGGACTCCAAGCTCCGCACCCCTGAGCAGATAGACAGTCATCTCTCCTCCAAGTTTCCTGTTGACAATTCAGAGCTTCTCGAGTTGGTTAAGAAGTTCATGGTCCACACCCCTTGCAGCGCTGAGAATGGCAACCCTGAAGCTTCCTGCATGAAGGATGGAAGATGTACCAAGAATTTCCCCAAGCCATTCAGAGATCAGACCACCATTTCTGAGGATGCCTATGCCTCAACCAGGCATTGTGACACTGGACAGACCCATCAGGTTTGGAGGAAGCAGGTCGACAATCGCTGGGTCATCACCTACTGTGCCTACCTCATATGGAAGTACTGCTGCCATATCAACATCGAGTCCATTGCCTCTATCAAGGCCATCAAATACATCTACAAGTATGTCTACAAGGGCCATGATCACATTACCATGCAATTCAGGACTTGCAATGATGAGGTCCAGCAGTATCTGGATGCTCTCTATGTCTCATCCTGTGAGAGCATTTGGCACCTCTTCCACTTGTCATGCACTGCACTTTTCCCAATGTCATCCGACTCCAGGTCCATCTTCCAGGCCAGCAGTATGTCACTTGGAATCAGAACAGTCAGCAGACCATCCAGGAAGTTGCCAATTGTGCTGCAGCACATGACACCACCCTTACCACCTATTTTAAGGCAGACGAGGAGTATCCAGAGCTGGCACAGGATCTTTTCTATCAGGACTTTCCTTCAAAGTTTGTGTGGGACCAGAAGGCATGCAAGTGGAAGCCCAGACAGCGGGGGTTTGCTATCGGAAGGATGTACTATGCTCCACCCACCTCCGGTGAATGCTTCTACCTTAGGCTGCTTCTGACTGCAGTCAAGGGCACAACTTCTTATGAGGACCTTCACACTTTTCAGGGCAACATCGCTTCCTCATTCAGAGAGGCATGCCTCACACATGGGCTCTTGGAGGATGATCAGGAGTGGCAGCAGTGTTTGGAGGAGGCAAAGTCCATGGCAACAGGTCATCAGCTCCACAATCTGTTTGTCACCATTCTTCATGACTGCACCCCCTCAGATCCTGATCAGCTTTGGAACACCTACTGGCTTCACATCTGCGACAACTTGCATTATCGCCTTCAGCACAGCAACATCCATGTCAACCCCACTGATGATGATGTCCAGGATTATGGCCTTTATCTCATCGATAAGCTTCTTATTCTCTCTGGAAAATCCCTCGCCAAGGATTGGCCATAATGTTAGTGCAGATGTTATTGTAAATGATGGGCATGAAGAGCTGCTGTATCCTGCAGAGTATCTAAACCCTATCAACTGCTCCAGTCTACCTCTGGCCCACTTGGCACTCAAGGTTGGATGTCCTGTCATGGTCCTTCACAATCTGAATATGTCTGGAGGAGTGTGCAATGGGAGCAGAGGAATATTGACAAGGATTAGGAATCAGGTGTTGGAGGTTTGGTAGATTAATGGGGACCATGCTGGATCAAAGATTTTTATTCCTCACATGTGACTGTGGCCAATTGAAGGACAGCTGCCATTTACCTTCTCTCGACTTCAATTCCCCATTTGCCTTTGCTTCTCCATGACTACCAACAAATCACAAGGGCAGTCAGTTCAGCATGTTGGTCATGATTTACACAGTGCAGTCTTTACCCATGGACAGTTTTATGTGGCAGCATCAAGAGTCAAATCAGTCCATAATATCAAAGCAATTTGGGACAGTACAAGTGAGTTGGCTCAAACAAAAAATATTGTATATAATGAAGTACTATTAAATTAAAATGTATATACAGAGATATAGATATAATGTAGATAAGGACTTATGACACATACAGGCAGAAATAAATTACTGGGATGAAACATAAAACAAATTACTGGGATTAAAAATACCACACACATGCTGTAGGCATGATTCTTAACCTTGTCTAATATAAATGGCTGAATATATGGTGGATGAAACTAGGATGGAATTTCATACCATAGAGTTCAAACCCCAAATGGATGGAAGTCAGACATATATTATTATGACTTTTTCATAAATGAATAGGATGGAATTTCTTCTTGTAAATGAATGAATTATAGGGTGTTTTTAATGCTGTAGATTTCAAACATTGAACAAATGGAATTCAGGCATGTATTATTACAGCCCCTTCATGAATAAACAGGATGGAAATTTACCAAAGTGTTACTCATTACAAACTCAATTACTCACTTCAATACAAAAGTGTTACTGATTTCATTACAAACTTTATTACTGACTTCATTTCAAAGTGTTACTTATTTCATTACAAACTTTATTACTGACTTCATTTCAAAAGTGTTATTTACCTATTATTGACTCATTACCAATTATTCCTTACTTCATTACAGACTGTTATTGACCTGTTACCAGCCTCGAAATACTGACTTCATTACAAATTGTTTATAATACATGCAAACAATGTACTAAATGGGCACTCACACACATATTTCAGGCTTCCAGCTGGCCTCATCCTCTCTCTAAAAATAATACCTGGTAGGATGAGTACTATAAATATATTAGAGAGCCTAGGAACCATTTCCCCCATCAAAATGTGTCGGGAATTGATGGATGCGCAACAGTGCATTTGGATGTGCATTGTTCCTAGGCCCTCTAATATATTTATAGTACTCATCCTACCAGGTATTATTTTTAGAGAGAGGATGAGGCCAGCTGGAAGCCCGAAATACGTGTGTGAGTGCCCATTCAGTACATTGTTTGCATATGTTATAAACAATTTGTAATGAAGTCAGTATTTCGAGGCTGGTAACAGGTCAATAACAGTCTGTAATGAAGTAAGAAATAATTAGTAATGAGTGAGTAATAGGTGAATAACACTTTTGAAATGAAGTCAGTAATAAAGTTTGCAATGAAGTCAGTAATTGAATTTGAAGTCAGTAACACTTTTGTAATGCAGTCAGTAATAGAGTTTGTAATGAAGTCAGTAATTGAGTAGTTGAGTTTGTGGGGACTTAGTGCAAAAAAAAGCATAACACGATATAGTGGACACCTACTTTCATGCCTTGCGGTTTCTGGGCACAATACAACCAAACAACTCACTCTGCCTACCATGTGAGAGTTAATGACTTTGCTCCTTACACTCACAACTCTTTGTAAGTCCTGTGTTAGTAAATGTGCAAGAAGTGTTAACTAATCTTATGTTTACAGGTTACTCATGTCCGTGCCTGTACTTATCAGCAAGCTGTGAACATACTAGTAAGTGCCCTGTAGTAGTGACTATATGATTTTTTTAGACAACTGAGTATATAAGTACTTTGAACAGTTAATTTAAATGATCACAATTATAATGAAACAATGATGGTGTTTTTGTTTACTTTGAAATAGTCAATATACAACAAATTGTTCCAATTGTAAATTGTGATATGTTCAAGGGCTAACAAAAGAGTGTGCAGTGGTTTGAAAGTGTGTTTTTCTCTGAAAAGCAGATGATTTCTATGTTCTTACTATGGCTGTAAAGTGTAAAAATTCTACCTGGAATAGATTAGAAATACTAGATGATTTCCCACCTCTGAGGGTCTGACAGTGGCTGAAAATTGCATGAAAAAAGGGCAAAAATCGGCTAGTTGAAATGTAGTGAATTAGTCTGTTTAAAAGATGGAAGTCATCCCCAGGGATAAATTCAATTGGGCATGAATATGGACAAAATCTGAGGTGTTTTCAACACCTTAACTCATCCCTTCCAAGGGGGAATTTTCACAATGTTTAGGGTATGTTTTTCTCTGAAAACCAAGTGATTTTTATTCTTTTTCAATGGCCATAAAGGATGAAAATTTTACTCAAAACATATTACTTTTCTATTGAATTCCTTCATCTCAGTGGCTGAAATACTGGATGATTTTCCACATCCATGGGTCTCACAGTGAACCCCTGCTGCAAAACCCCTCTCTTGTGAACACACCATTGGTTCCCAAAATAGGATCAAATCTTGGCCCTACCCACATTGCTGAAACTCCCAAAAACCCCCAACCTCACACAAACCCCCCTCCAGTCTCCTTGATTAATGCTGCTGCACATTTACATGCTAGCAAACTTCCTGGTTCTGTGGCATTCCAACTTCAGATCACTCCCGATGGCACTATTGGCAGGGCCACTACTGAAGCAGTCCCAGACTTAACTTCAGTTCCTGAAGATTACCATGAATTTGCAGATGTCTTCAGTAAGGGAAAAGCTCATGCCCTGCCTCCTCACCATTCTTATGACCTCAAGATTGACTTGGAGAACATGTCAATTTAGGTTTTATTCAGCCCTCCAAGTCTCCCCATGGTGCACCTATCCTCTTTGTGAAAAATAAAGATGGCAGTCTATGACTTTGCATTGAATATTGTGGCCTCAATAGAATCATGAAAAAAGACCGATATCCTCTGCCTTCACTTTTGGATCTTCTCGATGCGCCAAAGAAGGCCCAAATATTCACCAAAATTGACCTTTGGCATGCCTACCACCTCGTCTGAATCACTGATGGTGAAGAATGGAAAACAATGTTCCAAACTCACTATGGCTCTTTTGAATGGCTAGTAATGCCCTTCAGGCTTACTAATGCTCCTGCTGCCATTAATCTACTCCAAAGATATGAGCTGACACAAAGCTCATGTCAAGGAAGTGTTATGATGGCTTCACAAAAATTGGCTTTTTGCAGCTGCCCCAAAATGTGAATCACACAAAGATTCTGTCAAATATCTTGGCTTCATCCTCACCACCGATGGGCTTCATATGGCCAAAGACAAGGTTCAAACGATTATGGATTGGCCAGAACCCCAAAGAGTGAAAGATGTTCAGTCTTTTTTGGGATTCTACAATTTCTATCGATGTTTTATTCATGGGTATTCTGACATTATTGTTCCAGTCACTCAGCTCACCTGAAAAGGCTCCCCTTGGCACTTCGACAAGACATGCTGAAAGGCTTTCCACCTCTTGAAAAATCAGTTCACAGAAGTGCCCATGTTAACTAAATGGGTACCTGATGCTGAAATAACTTTGGAGACAGATGCTTCTGATTATGCTCTTGCCGCCATAATCTCCTGCCACACAGCCAACAGTGAGATTCACCCTATTGCTTTTCACTCCTGCTCCTTTAATTCCACTGAACGGAAATTATAACACTCACAACAAAGAGCTACTCATGATTTTTTAGGTTTTCAAGCACTGGCATCAATATTTTGAAGGTAGCAGCACCCCAATTGATGTGGTCACCGATCACAAAAATTTGGAGTACTTCGCCACCACAAAAATCCTTACATGGCACCAAGCATGCTGGTCTGAGTACCTCTCTCAGTTTAACATGGTCATGTGGTTCCATCCCAGCAAGCTAGGGGTGAAACCCAATGCCTTGACATGATGTTGGGACATCTACTACAAAGGGGGAAATAGTGACTTCATCCTTGCAAACCCAAGTAACCTTCGACCCATCTTCACGCAAGAACAATTATCAGCCTCATTACATGCTACTTAATTAGCAACTCCAATCATTCAATCTGCAATCATTATGGATGTTGAGAAACTCCACAATGACATTTGCTCCTTCTTATCCCAGGATCCCATCTCAGCTGAACAATTCCCAAATCCTAGTAATCCAAAATGCTCTATTGATGAAAGTGGCCTACTTCAGCTTAACAATCAGATATTTGTACCTGATGTCTTAGACCTCAGGCTTAAAGTCCTTCAGTACAAACATGATCATGTCCTGACTGGACACTTCAGGTTGAATAAAACACGAATAAAACCCTAAAAGCTGTTCACTGAGAATATGTATGGCCTAACCTCCATACCTTTGTTCAGGACTTCTGCAAGTCATGCACCACCTGCAAAAGGTCCAAGGCACCTCAACATAAGCCTTATGGGCTCTTAAAGCAATTGCCAGTATCCAAAAGGCCTTGGAATTCCATCTCTATGGACTTCATTGAACACTTGCCTGATTCTTCGGGCCACACTGCACTACTTGTAGTAGTTGATCGGCTTTCTAAACAAGGCATCTTCATACCTACTTTGGATGCTATCATGGCACCCGAACTTGCCAAGCTTTTTATTATCCACATTTTCTCAAAGCATGGAGTACCAGCACATGTTAATTGTGATCATGGTTCAGAGTTCATCTCCCATTTCTTCTGTTCCCTAGCAATTGCCCTAGATATGAAGATCCACTTCACTTCAGGTTATCACCTGGAAGGTGATGGCCAGACTGAACATCTAAACCAAACTCTGGAACAATATCTTTGTATCTTTTACAACTACCAGCAAGACAACTGGTCAGAGATTTTGCCTTTGGCTGAATTCACCTACAACAATTCCCCTAGTGCTATGACAGGCATAATGCCTTTCTTCACTAATAAAGGTTATCACCTGAACATCACTGTATTTCCCGAATGTGAATTAGCCTCTGCCAAAGCACATGAGTACATGGCTGACCTTGATGAACTACATAATGAACTACACAACCAAATGACAAAAGCTCAAGTTCATCACCAAGGACCCACAGATTGCCACAGAGAACCTGCACCTAACTTCCAAGTTGGACAACAAGTTTTTGTCAAAGCCAAAAATATCCGAATGACTAGACCCTCCAAGAAACTTTCAGAAAAGTACCTAGGACCATTTGACATTATAGTTCAACATGGTACACATTCGTTCACTCTTCAGCTTCCTGAACATCTTTGTACTATATGCCCCATTTTCCATGTTTCACAGTTAGAACCTTTGGTGCTGAACATGATCCCAAATTGTACCCAGCTGCCTCCTCCTCCCATTGAAGTGGACGACAACCTTGAGTGCAAAATCGCTGAAATTCTCAATTCAAAGCTGGATAACAGGTGTAGGTGTAAGCTCCTTTACTATGTCCATTGGGCAGGGTATGAAGGCACCAATGAAGAAAACTCTTGGCTACAAGCCACCAAGCTAGATCATGCTCAAGAACTAGTAGTGAGCTTCCATACTTGTTACCCAAGCAAACCTGGACCTTAGTTCACTCATTCCATAGGAAACAAACAAAACTAATTTAAATTGGTAATAGTGGTAAACTCATAATTATTCGGCCAACCTGCCCTGAAGCCCATTTTCGGGGCCACCCTCAGGTTCATCTGGATCATTTGGGTCCATAAAGGAACAAACCCCACACTCCCTAATGAATTCCTAATACAAGTCTGCTAAAGTCTGAGGTTGCCTTGAGTTCAGTTTAACCTAGCAACTGTAAAGGGAGGCTCAGATAA
>QLOK01005838.1:4978-15440 GCA_003313805.1 Tricholoma flavovirens
ATCATCTGGCATTGCAGCTCTTTTACTCAAAGGTGGTCGCACTTCCCATTCCTTTTTCCACATTCCTCTCCACATCAATGAGGCATCCACCTGCACAATCTCTAAAGGCAGCGATCTTGCTAATCTGCTCAAGATCATTGACCTCATTATTTGGGATGAGGCCCTCATGCAGCATTGCCACATACATGAGTGTGTAGATCAGACACTTCGCGACATCTGTGAATCTAATCAGCCATTCGGTGGCATCTCTGTGGTCTTTGGAGGAGACTTTCACCAGATCCTGCCTGTCATTGAGGGGGGCACACGTCCTCAGATTGTGGGTGCATCATTGCAGTGTTCCATGCTTTGGCAGCACATCAAGATTCTCCATCTCAAAATCAACATGTGCTTGAACACCAACAATCCTCGGGAGCATGACTTTGCAAAGTGGCAGCTGGAGGTCAGAAAGGGTGGTCATACAGATGAGGGCTTCAACATCATGTTTCCTGATCACTTCAAATGTCCTGAAAACACTGTCGCATCTCTCACTGATACCATTTATCCTGGCATCCATGATCGCCTTCAGCACATGGACAAATATTTTTCACAGTGGGTCATTCTTGCATGCCGAAATGATGATGTTGATGACCTGAACCACCATGTTCTTGGCACATTTCCTGGCCAGGAGCAGGTCTTTCACAGTGCAGATGTCGTCGTAAATAATGGAAATGGAGAGCTCCTCTATCCTGCTGAATACTTGAACTCTATCAACTGCTCCAGTCTACCTCTGGCCCACTTGGCACTCAAGGTCAGATGTCCTGTCATGGTCCTTCGCAATCTGAATCTGTCTGGAGTAGTGTGCAATGGGAGCAGAGGCATATTGACACATATCAGAAATTGGATGTTGGAAGTTCAGCTCGTTACTGGGGACCATGCTGGATCCAAGATTTTCATTCCTCGCATGCGACTTCAACCAATTGAAGGACAGCTACCCTTTATCCTCTCCCATCTCCAGTTTCCTGTTCGACTCTGCTTCTCCATGACCATCAACAAATCTCAAGGACAGTCAGTTCAGCATGTTGGTCTTGATTTGCGCAGTGCAGTGTTCACCCATGGACAATTTTATGTGGTGGTATCCAGAGTAAAATCTGTGCACAACATCAAGGCCATTTGGAACAGTACAAGCAATATTGCTCAAACAAAGAATATTGTATATAATGAAGTATTATTAGATTAAAATGTATATACCTGAATGTAGATATAATAATGTACTATTAAATAACATCTAAATAGTGTAGAATAGTATACCTATGTAGATAAATGGCATTAGTAAATAGTATAACTTAGAATAAATTTGATATTAAACATTGAGCTAATTATTGGGATAAAAAATACAACACACATGCCGGAGGCACGATTCCGACCTTGTCCATAATCAAGGGAGGATGGTAACATAAGTGCCAAGTGTGCCTGCCAAGCACTGCCAAGTGCACCTGAGAAAGAAAATCTGACTAATGCTGACAAAAAATTGACTAAGCACTTCCCATGCATTGCTGGAAGCTAATTTCTCTCCTTCTTTGGGCTCTCCATCATTCTTTCTTCTGGGCTCTTTTCCAGTGGGGGTGTGTCTGTGTTCTTGAGGGATCCAGTAGACCAAGGTGAGGCCCTGTGAAGTCCTACCTCCCTGGCTTCTTCTTTTCAACAAAGGAGTGTCTGCCAGTTGCTTTTTTTTGGACCTCTCTTAGGACACAGTGTGCAGGGAGATTGGGCTGGCAGGTTTACAGTTGCTGCCCCTTCCTCTTTCAGAGGAAGTTGCTCCACTTTCAACTGCCACTGTTACCACCAATTTCACTGCTTCTTTTTCAAAGAATTCTCAGCTATTCCGCTGCCCACCTTCAAAGTTTGTTTTTGCTGAACCCTCCAAATGTGTGTCTGATGTATTGCTTCATCAATAGAAGAGGATCTGACAGTCATTTCAGGCAACAAACTCCTCCCAGCTCTCCTCAATGTGCTCGAACTGCTGCTCAACAGAATGAACAAGATCAACGAATTCTTGATAGTCCTGTCTGTCATTGCACTCCACATCATGTCCGCATGCAACGTATGGCCCAGCCTCCACCCCCACCACTGCACCTTCCTCAGAACCATAATCCTTTTGCCCCTTCTCCTGCTGCTCCAGTATATAATCATCTTCCTGTGCATTTGGCACAGCAGTTGGCTGCCTTGCCTCCTCTTCCACAGCATAGCAGAGGTTGTGGCAGAGGTCATGGCAGAGCTGCTCCCACTCCTTTGCCTCCCATCGATGATCCTTTTGCTGCACATCCACCCAATGTCCCACACCATTACAACCATCTGCCTGCTCATCTGGCACAGCAGTTGGCTGCTTTGCTGCCACTGGGTAGAGGCCATGGTCTAGCTCCTGCTCCTGCTTCTCAACCAATTCCATTTGCAAATCTGGCTGCCCAATATGCAGCTGTTTGATATCAAATATATGTATTATGTGTTAAATTGACAATAATGGTGTTATTTCAGCCTGCTGATCCTCCTGCATTTGTTCTTGATATACATGCTGCTTTAGATCCTCCTAATGTAAGTAGAATGCTATTGTTTTCTCTCAAAATATATTCACTGATATGCATTTATTGATATAGAATGGTCCACCTCCACTTAATCCTCTTCAGATAATAATGTTGCCACCACCACCACCATCACCATCACCATCACCACCACCACCACCACATGTACCTTTGCCTCCTGCATGTCAGCCCTTTCATGAAAATTGGCCTGTTCACTTTCTTGGATGAATGGATGTGAAGTGTCCAAGCTGCCATGCTTTGCATTGGATGGCTGAACATCTCACAAACTCCTCTAATATTTGTCCCAAGTTTGGCATGTGCTGCCTCAGTGGGAAGATCGCCTTGTCTCCTCTCCATCCCCCTCCACCTGAGCTTATGCAGCTGCTCACAGCTCAAGATCAAGTCTCAAAAGATTTCCAAGGACACATCCGCACCTACAACAATGCTCTCGCAATGACTTCTATCAGTTGCAAGGTAGACAAGTCTATCAATGATGGTGAAGGTCCCTATGTCTTTAGGCTGCACAGCGAGCTTTCCCATAAGATTGGATCCCTTCTACCACCTGAGGGGCAAGCTCCGGTCTACACTCAGCTGTACATCTATGATCCAGCTGACACTGTCAACTTTTGGATGGCTAACAGGTGGAACACCCAGCTCAATCATCACACCATGGTCACACTCCAGGACATGCTCCACCGCCATCATCCTGCTGTCCAGATGTACAAGCAGGCCCATGAGCTCACCAGGAACATGCCTCCAGAGCAGCAGTGCAATATTGCTCTGCGTTTCAATGAGCACTGCAACTGTTGCTCCTACAACCTCCCTACTGCTGCAACTGATGAGATCGCTGTCATCCTTCCTGGTGATGGTGACCAGCCAGAGGGGGTCCGCAACATCATCCTCTACTGCAGAGATGGGCCTCTCCAGCACATAACAGATGTGCATCCTTTCTATCCTGCACTCCACTATGTCCTGCTGTTTCCCACTGGCCAGCTTCAGTGGTTCCCACACATTGAGTACACAGCAGCTGCCGAGAACAATGCCAATGATCAGGAAGGTGGTGCTGATGGCCCAAGGAGGTGCAAGTGCATCTCAAAATCCAAGTTCTATCGCTATCGCCTCCATCCTTGACCACCTGCCATAGAGCCTCAGCATATCTTTCTCACAGAAAAGCTCTTTCAGGAGTTCATCTGTGATCAGTGGGCAATGTCAGAGCAGGATAGGCTGCGCTTCATCATGTTGAATCAGGATACCATTCAGGGCAAGGTCTACTCTGGCTTGGCAGATGCTGTGGCTGCAAACATTGATGCCCATCTTGAGTCTTTGGGTCAAAGGATCATTTTGCCTTCTTCTTTTGCAGGGATCACACGTCACATGCAGCAGCTTCTCCAGGATGCATTGGCCATCAACCAATTCTTCAATCTCTTCCTTACCATGACTGCAAACCCTGCTTGGCCTGAAATCCAGAACAAGCTTCTTCCAGGTCAGGATGCAGCTGATCACCCTGATTTGGTCATCTGTGCCTTTTATGCAAAGCAGAAGCAGCTCATCAAGGACATAGAGGATGGCATCTTTGGAAAGGCTCTCGCTTATGTGTTCATCATAGAGCTCCAGAAACATGGTCTCCCTCACATGCACTGCATCATATTCCTTGATCAGGACTCCAAGCTCTGCACCCTTGAGCAGATAGACAGTCTTCTCTCTGAATTTCCTGTCAACAATCCAGAGCTTCTCGAGTTGGTTAAGAAGTTCATGGTCCACACCCCTTGCAGCACTGAGAATGGCAACCCTGAAGATTCCTGCATGAAGGATGGAAGATGCACCAAGAATTTCCCCAAGCCATTCAGAGATCAGACCACCATTTTCTGAGGATGCCTATGCCTCAACCAGGTGTCATGACACTGGACAGACCCATCAGGTTTGGAGGAAGCAGGTCAACAATCACTGGGTCGTCACTTACTGTGCCTACCTCATCTGGAAGTACTGCTGCCATATCAACATCGAGTCCATTGCCTCTATCAAGGCCATCAAATACATCTACAAGTATGTCTACAATGGCCATGATCGCATTACCATGCAATTCAGGACTTGCAACGATGAGGTCAAGCAGTATCTGGATGCTCGCTTTGTCTCATCCTGTGAGAGCATTTGGTGCCTCTTCCACTTTGTCATGCACTGCACTTGACAATGTCGTCTGACTCCAGGTCCATCTTCCAGGCCAGCAGTATGTCACTTGGAATCAGAATGGTCAGCAGACAATCCAGGAAGTTGCCGATCATGCTGCAGCACATGACACCACCCTTACTGCCTACTTTAAGGCAAATGAGGAGTATCCAGAGCTGGCACAGGATCTTTTCTATCAGGACTTTCCTTCAAAGTTTGTGTGGGACCAGAAGGCACACAAGTGGAAGCCCAGACAGCGGGGGTTTGCTATCAGAAGGATGTACTATGCTCCACCCACCTCCAGTGAATGCTTCTACCTTGGGCTGCTTCTGACTGTGGTCAAGGGCACAACTTCTTATGAGGACCTTTGCACTTTTCAGGGCAACATCGCTCCCTCATTCAGAGAGGCATGCCTCACACATGGGCTCTTGGAGGATGATCAGGAGTGGCAGCAGTGCTTGGAGGAGGCAAAGTCCATGGCAACAGGTCATCAGCTCTGCAATCTGTTTGTCACCATTCTTCACGACTGCACCCCCTCAGATCCTGTTCAGCTTTGGAATACCTACTGGCCTCACATCTGTGACGACTTGCATTATCGCCTTCAGCACAGCAACATACATGTCAACCCCACAAATGATGATGTCCAAGATTATGGCCTTTATCTCATCGATCAGCTTCTTATTCTCTCTGGAAAGTCCCTCGCCAAGGATTGGCCATACATGCCTCAGGTCACTCAGAATTGGGAGGCAGAGCTCAGAAACTGTTTGATTGCAGAGCAGCACAGGTACAATATGGAGGAGCAGGAAGTGTTGGCAGCAGAGCACAAGCACCGCTTTAATGCAGACCAGAAAGCCGTTCTTCAAGACATCTTGCAGGCAGTCATCAACAAGACTGGCAAGACCTTCTTTCTTTATGATCCCAGTGGCACAGGCAAAACCTATGTCTACAACACCCTCTGCTATCGCCTTCGTTCTCAGGGCAAGATCGTTATTTGTGTTGCATCCTCTGGCATTGCAGCTCTTTTGCTCAAAGGCAGATGTACTTCCCATTCCTGCTTCCACATTCCTATCAACATCAACAAAGCTTCCACCTGTTCAATCTCAAGGGGTACACACCTCGCTGATTCACTGAAGATAATGGACTTGATAATTTGGGATGAGGCCCTTATGCAGCACCATCACATACATGAATCAGTTGATCAAACACTTTGTGATATCTGTGAATCAGATCAGCCATTTGGTGGCATTTCTGTGGTCTTTGGAGGAGACTTTCACCAGATTCTCCCAGTGATTGAGGGGGGCACACAGCCTCAGGTTGTGGATGCTTCATTACAGTGTTCCATTCTTTTGCAGAACATCAAGGTGCTCCATCTCAAAATCAACATGCGATTGAACACCAATGATGCTCAAGAGCGGCAATTTGCAAAGTGGCAGCTCAAGGTGGGAAAGGGTCATCATACAGATGAGGACTCCAACATCAACCTTCTTGATCACTTCAAGTGTCCTGAAAACACTGTCTCATCACTCATTGACCCCATTTATCCTGGAATCTATGATCCCCTTCAGCACTCAGATGAATACTTTTCACAGCGGGTGATTCTTGCATGCCAGAACAATGATGTGGATGATTTGAACCACCATGTCCTTCACAAGTTTCCTGGCCAGGAACAGGTGTTTCACAGTGCAGATGTTATTGTAAACGATGGTCATGAAGAGCTGCTGTATCCTGCATAGTATCTAAACTCTATCAACTGCTCTGGTCTACCTCTGGCCCACTTGGCACTCAAGGTTGGATGTCCTGTCATGGTCCTTCACAATCTGAATATGTCTGGAGGAGTGTGCAATGGGAGCAGAGGAATATTGACAAGGATTAGGAATCAGGTGTTGGAGGTTTGGTTGATTACTGGGGACCATGCTGGATCAAAGATTTTTATTCCTCGCATGCGACTGTGGCCAATTGAAGGACAGCTGCCATTTACCTTCTCTCAACTTCAATTCCCCATTTGCCTTTGCTTCTCCATGACTATTAACAAATCACAAGGGCAGTCAGTTCAGCATGTTGGCCTTGATTTGTGCAGTGCAGTCTTTACCCGTGGACAGTTTTATGTGGCAGCATCAAGAGTCAAATCAGTCCATAACATCAAAGCAATTTGGGACATAAAGCAATTTGGGACAGTACAAGTGAGTTGGCTCAAACAGAAAATATTGTATATAATGAAGTACTATTAGATTAAAATGTATATACAGAGATATAGATATAATGTAGATAATGACTTATGCCACATAGGCAGATTTAATGTACATAATGACTTATGACACATACAGGCAGAAATAAATTACTGGGATGAAACATAAAACAAATTACTGGGATTAAAAATACCACACGCGTGCCATAGGCACAATTCTTAACCTTGTACCAATCTTTATTTACCAATTAGCTTACCAAGCAATGCTTGCAACATTTAGTACATATAAAAGTTCTATGTACATAGTTAGCTACCGAACGAAGTTTGTTTTACTCTATCGGGTCCTCTTCTTATCAACATCAGACGCCTACTCCAATGTTGGTGAGGCGATTGGGGAAGTCTGGCGGTGGCCTGGGGGGCCGTGGTGGTAGCTCCCTAACTGAAATATGGGGTGTTCCGCATGGTGGTAACATCACCTCCTTTTTATAAGTGCGGTTCCCAAAAGGGAAATGAGTAGTCATATTCAGCTCCCGTGTCACCCCGGTGTATTTATTTACATAAGTAAAAATCTCGTGCATGGCGTGTTCGTCGCTGTCCCACCTTGCTTCCTGTAGCACTTCGTCAGCCAGTGCAGCTTGTTCCGAATCAGGAAATTTTATTATGGAACGTCGATCAGGGGCCGGTCCTAATCTCCTGGTGCCCACGCCAAGGAGCTGGCCCCCTGGGCCGGTTTGCCGGACCGTGAGTAGGCGACCCGATGTGCATGAGTCGGTATTCCTAACAATTGAGACCGACCGAGTGACATGTGTGGATGTCCCATAGCACGTTACCATATAGTAATCTTTAACAGGCCTCTGGACTTCTACTTGCATCTTTTCGTCGGGGGAACAATCTTCACTGAAGTTCAATTGGAGTGATGGCGTTGGGGTTAGGCGCCTGCAAAGCCAATTAGCAAAGAACCCTGCCACCGTAAAGTCAGTCAACCTACCCCACACGGAGGGATCGCTTCTGCAGATTATCAGAAACGAGGACGGAACGTGGCCCAGCGACTCCATTTCCAGTATCACCACTGGTGAGAGAGCTCGATAGGACGAGACGAATCAAGGCAGCAGGGATCACTGCAGCGAGCGCTATAAAGGATGCCAAATGCATTTTGCTTATTGGCAAGAAGTCGAGCGTGAATAGGTTGTTTTAGCAGTTATCAGAGGACGATCGATTCAATTGTGAGACCAGCTGAGGAATCTTGGTAGCATACATAGTCTAGCATTTTGTTGTATGGCCGCTAGCGGACTTCGAATAAGGTGGCAACCGTCAGGGGGACCGGGAATACAGAAATTCAGAATCGTATGTCCCCCCAGTCGTTTCAAGAGGGTGAAGTCTTCATCCAGTTGTTGTGACCATGATAACATCGACCCGAAAGGAACTATAACTATGGCAACAGAACCTAGACAGCCCCTTTTTGGTGAAGCGAATTTCGGAAAAGGCCACGCCGACTATGACAAGCCAGTGATGAACTGATGGTCGGACTCTAAAATCACGAGTAAATTGTGACTCCCTAAGAATTATGTACTATCACTTACCGAGTGTTTTATTATGATTTACTGATCAATAAATTACACCACATCTACTACAAAATTATACTGATGGCATATGTGGTTCAAAATATTGGTTTCATGCCTTGAAGAAAATCTAATTATCTCAATGAAAACTGAGGATGAAGCAACGACGAGCCCCCATGTCAAAAAGCTTTTAAAGTACCTACTCTTTCACCACTATGTCACGCTAAAGTGACGCTTTTGATGGCAGAATTCTGTGATCCGATGTCGGCATCTGATGTGTTTTCGTGAGAACACTTGTTGATCGAAGTTGCCCAAAATAGCACACTTGTCGGTACTTGAATTCTGTCGATGAAATGTCACGCCGGTGAGCCAGAAAACCACAAACTGCACCATGATCATGGTACAACTACTCTCAGTCTATGGGAAATACATGTTGCTACTATGATGAAAAAATGGGAAGCATTTGTTCACACCTCATAATTGTTGAGAACGGGAGTACGTATCATACCGAACGTGGCGGTGATACATAGCCACATTTATTTATAATACCGATCGTAGTTTACCGATTACATCAGGAAAACAAATAGAAACTGAGAAAGCTTTATCACTAATTATCTGCGATGTATTTAGTAAATGAAATGTAATTTTGACATGTACATCGATAAGGAATTATATTGTATGGTTGGGTTGGCTGAATTAAGCTATCAGAAGCAATATTAGTTTCTTTACACTAAATCGAGCTTCAAGCGGGATAAGCCCTCCATGATCCATCCATAAGATGAAATTATGATCTCCTTTGCCAGGTAGTCCATCACTGATATTTTGCAGACTGGAGACGACAACAACGACTGACAGCAACAAGACCCGAAGTATCATATCATATCATATGCATACATCAGCAAACCCTGGGCCATCTACACAGGTCTATAGTAGTACTATGTAGGTCCCATAGCCATCCATAGAGGCCATAGAGGCCATAGCAACCTATATGTTCTCTGTAGTTCTACATAATACTACATAGCCAGCCTGTAGTCTGCTGTAGTATACTATAGTCTATTGCAGCATCCTATACCCTGGTAGGGTATATAGTAGTCAACAACATCCTGTAACACCCTGTAGTAGTCAGTGACAGACTTCAGTAGCCTGAGTAGTCAACAGTAGTCTCACTACTGCTGCCACAGGATACATACTGACACATTTAATGTTCACATCAAGAGGGCAAAACAATTATATTATGGGTCCGTTATGTTACACATAGGTAGGGGTAGAGTCATATATCTAAGCAAGACAAACAGCTATCTAATCGAGGAAGACCTTGAAGCCCTGTGAGCCGGCGCCATGCCTCTTTGCATTCAATCTAACAAAAATGTCAGTAAGGTTATGTAAAAGCATGTTTCACCTACCATCCATCCCAGCCAATCTTCTTGAGCAGTTTCCGAAGTTTTGGGCCATGGTAAGCATGCTTCAAGGTCATCTGAATGATGTCCACAAATTCCTGGTGCACGGCGTCATACTCTTGACCCTTGAAGAAAAGTTTGACATGCGAACCCATGCTAAATTCATGGAGGCAGTGCACCAGCTGTGCATCATGTCAAATTTGTATTGAACAAAGAACAGCAAACTACTATGCACACATGTAAGGGCCATTGCGAGACAAGATTCTGGGAGGCCCCCACTTTCGAGACCGGGGAGACAGTCATACTTTCCACTGTAATAAAACCTCTTGCATAGTTCAATAATGGCAGGATGCGAAAAATTGTTAGTATGGCCCTAGCATATAATCAGGAGTGATACGAAGGAAATGACATGGAAAGGAGTTTACCTGTTCGTCGAGCTTTAATCCAACATGAAAACGGGAGTCTTTGAGAAGCTTCTTGATGTTATTTGCAACAACTTGCTCCAACTGATCAGAATTGTGGTTGAAATCAAGCTGCGGATAAAGATCTTCCTTATAAAAAATTTGAATGACGTCCCGCCCAACGGTCTTCATGCACCCATGA